>CM036940.2:88663554-88755700 GCA_020352615.2 Yoshiicerus persimilis
AAAGAGTTGGTGTGACAATAAATGGAAAAAATCCATGGGACATACAAGTGTACAGCAATGATGTCTACGCAAAAGGGGCAACCTATTACACCCTTGGAGTTGGAGAGGCGTACATGAACAAAGAAATTGGGTGGATAGATATTAAAGGAGCGCTGACGCGAGGTCTTCGGAGTAAACATTGGAGGGACTTTAGAGGATTGGATATACAACCCTATTTCAATTTGCAAACACCACATCGGGCGTTTTTTGTTGGAAAATTTCACTACGATCTTGGTTTGTAAAACACATTTATTCTAACTGAAATGTATGTACTTCAGGGAATTTTTAAATTGTAGATTGGTACAACCGTACTGGAATGGATTTCTCCTTAGTTTTAGGGCCAAAGTCTTTTGAAATATCAAAGAAGAAAAATGAACTTGATCTTGATATCTGTTTTACTCCATTTATCAATTAAAAGAGTATTAAAGAAAAATCTAAATTTTATGAATATAATTGAATTGCCGATTTACAAAACATATCGAGATAATTTTTTGAAATTGATCTTTTAATATCGTCTGCAAATTCATTTTAAAATATTTTCCTGTATTAGTTAATTTCATTTAGTTTTTTTGATAGCAAATAGGTTTCTCTGCTTTTAATGTTCTCAAATATCTTATTGATTATTTTGATGGTTTCCTTGATTTAATTAAGATGACGAATTTTTTGAGTCAATGCTGGATCCTTACATGCAATACAGTTGTGGTTACTGGAAAGATGCAACTACTTTGCAAGAAGCACAAGAAGCGAAACTCGACTTGATAGCAAGGAAGTTGATGTTGAAACCTGGAATGAGTATTCTGGATATTGGATGTGGCTGGGGAGGTTTGGCAAAATATTTAGCAGAAAAACATGGTGCAAACGTCGTTGGCATAACGGTTTCTGAGGGTCAAGCGAAATACGCTAAAGAAAAAATGGGACATCCCAATGTAGAAATTCGAGTTACGGATTACCGCGACATGAATGAAAAATTTGACCGAATTGTTTCTGTTGGCATGTTTGAGCACGTCGGAGCTGCCAATTACAAAACATTTTTTAAAGTAACCAACCGATGTTTAAAAGACGGCGGATTTTTTCTACTCCACACAATGGGAGTCTGCGATAAAGAATTTCCAATCACAGAACCTTTCAACAATAAATATGTATTTCCCAATTCAGCGGTTCCTCGTCAGAATGTGATTATGGAAACGTTAACTGGACAGTTTTACGTTGAAGACTGGCACAATTTTGGCCACGACTACAGTTTGACTATTGACTGCTGGCTTGCGGGTTTTAAGAAGTTTTTTCCAACGCTAGACAAATCTAGGTATAATGAAAAGTTTTATAGAATGTGGGAAGTTTATCTCAGTGGTGCATCTGCTCTCTTTGCTGCAAGAAAGTATAATCTCTGGCAAATTGTGTTGTCGAAAGATGGTTTAGAAGGAGGCTATCGTTCCATCCGTTAATTATTTTTAAGCTACATGCACCAAATTATATATCATATACATATATATACATTAATCTATTAAGAACTTGGAAAAAATAAAGATTATTGCTTGTTACTTTTTGTATTCTCTATGCTAAAAATTTCTTTGCCTAGTTTGGTGATTGTGATTTATTTAGAAATAATTGATACATAATTAATTAAATTAATTAGAAATAAAAATGCCTAAAATTTTTGTGGCCGTTTTCTTATTCGCTCCGTGAATTTGAATAGTTCAAAATGTACACTGAGCTTTAATTTTTAAATAGTAATGTAATTTGCACTTTTGTTTTTTGCAATCCTATTGTGAGCCAATATTTATGTTGAGTTTTCTTCTCATATATTTTATAAGTCTGAATAGGTTGACAGGAGTTCTCACATACTAGACAATTATTTTGTGAGAGCATCCGTTACGGGAACGCTAAGCAGCATGCATTTCAGAATGTGTTATGTAATTATGTCGTGGTCCCATATAGTATTGCAAATTATGGGTAGCATTACAACTTTATACACTAACATTCAAATGAATCATATTTACTATTGCAGTTTTTTTAATAACTCATGTTTATTTGCATGATCAATTACTAATCTGCTCTACCACCCCTTGAAATAGAATTCATTTTTAATGCTAAGTACGGTTTTAATTGATAATTATTAATTTGTCTTGTAATGCATTAATATTCATATGAACTATCCCACCGTAGTCTTCTTGGAAACCAAACAAGTCGACAAATATAAACTTTCTTTGTGTGTGAAAATAAAGGATAAACAGATACCTCGCCTAGATTCGGTAAGCATTTTGAAAAATTTATAACTCCATGGTTGGACCATATGTCTGCTTTACCGATCAGATATTTTTTTTCCTGCTGATGGACCTACAATTTTGTCTTTCAATTAAAACTGCTTGATATGTTCGGTGACAAAACAGTTACTTTACTCTACCGTATTTTCAAGCAGAAATAAATAAATTGAATCTTTATTTAGAACTTTTCTTATTTTCAGCCCAACATTATCACTGTTCACAAGAGCTGCAGTAAAACACAATTCAGAGTAAGATAATTACCTTTTACCGAAAATTCACAAGATATTAGTTTTCATAAGTGAATACCCTATTTTTCGACGTAGTACGCCCCTACTAAACCGTTAACTACGTTACGAAGCTGTTACAAAACTGATCAATTTTAAACAAAATGTGAGCATTATCATTTGTTCCAATTTTGCGTTTCAGAAGGCCGGATGACAGGACATGAACTCAATCTCAAGCAACAGGTTACTCCTAAGTTGAAAGCAACTCTGCTCTACGAAAGTGAGACAGTGGAAAAAGATTTATAATGCAAGTAATTTTCGTTCAATGCATTGAGTAGCTTTATGGAATTTTAAGCTAGTCGGCATGCACGGTGACGTGAAGTGTTGTACAAATATTTTTCTTCATTTTTATGGGTTGTTGGTTGTCTTATATAATATAAGAAACCTTTTTCGTGTAATATGCACTGTGTTATTATCGCTATTACCTTATTTCTCAAGCATAGATGATATTAGGTGTAAAGCACCATGTACCTATTGGAAAATAAATACTAGCAAGGATTTCAATCCATTCTTACTTACAGATATTACTATTTTTGGCTTCCTTAAATATTATTATTGCCAAACATATTTAGATAATTTTCCCCTGAGCTATGAAAAGCAAAGATACCTAAATGTTTTGCCGACAAAAATTCATTATTCATTAATAAATTATGTAATTAGAACGAATTGTTGTTCCTCCTCAAATACGGAAGGCTGGGATGTCTAATTAACTAATTACAAATGGCTAAACTGCATCACACAAAGCATTGACTTTAAAAGTCTCAAATAGATTGACACAATGTCTCCAATGTAAAATGTGAACTCCCCCTTAATTGTTACAGCATGTAGATATTCAACCGACAACAATTAAACATTGAATATCGGCTTACACTTTTGTAGTTCCGCTTTATATTGATTAGAAAGTAATAAATGCATTTAATGACGGCAATAATACTGTAATCTGAGAAATCCTAACTAGCCCCGGTTTAGAAGCATAATGTACTCATAGAAATCCTGAATAATAAGGGTTATTCATAACGTCAGCCATTTTTTTGGGTCTTAGTAAAAGTCAACCAATTTACCTCATTTCTGTACTACACCACCGCTTGATAATAGGGGTGAGTCTGTATAGTGTGGTTGACTTTTGCTATAACCAGGAAAAATGGTTGACGATATGAATAAGCCCTATTTCTTGTCTTGTGATTTGAGAAGAATCGTTTCAGTTTTCTTTCGCTTACACTGACCACAGCATTACAGTTGACAGGATGTGCTCCGAGGCAATTAAAGACGATCGTACCCAAGCATACTATACTAAGACAGGCTATCATTAAGCGTGGTTAAGATACTCATTGTTTATGTTTAAAAATCTGAAATTTTAAACAAAAGGATTTATGAGCCTATTCCTGGTTGCCAATTATTTGCTTGAGTGGGCGTAAAAAAGGACAATAGCTCAAAGCAACCACCTACCCCAAAATTAAGCGTTGTTGTGTTCTACGAGGTTGAGACAAGTTGGGAACATAGTAGAAATTAACCTGATAAGTAATAGAAAATGATGAAAAATTGGAAGAACTTCACTGGCCTCGATATACAACAGTATTTCAATTTGCAAACTCCACATCGGGCGTATTTAGTTGGAAAATTTCACTATGACCTTAGTTTGTAAAAACATTTTTATATTGTATTATTGCATAAGACCTTATTTGAAAACATACACTTCGCATATTTACCTTAATGCATTTTTAGCATTAGAAATTTTATAAGAATTAAACAAATATTTACTAAATAAATACTTGAATATTAAACTCCTTAAATTTACTTGAATAAATAAAAATTTTACTTTTTGCAATGATTTTTTCAGAATTTGAAGTGCACATTTTGATGATCGTGGTTATGGTAATTAGAAATATAATTGTTATTACCTTATAGTGGCTTTTTTCTATTGAGTCGTCTAGTTTTTACTGGACTATTTTTTTTGCTTTCCACCACTAATTAATTTTACACTTGGTTGTCAATTTTAAAGGTTAGAAATATCCTTATCCACTTGGGTTAGAGCACTTTAGAAGTTTGTAGGGACCAGTATTTTTAAGTTGCAGTTTTGTGAAAAAGAAGTTTACTTTATTAAAAAAGAATATGCTCGATAAATATCTTAAAAATTAATCTGATTCTCTTTTTGATGGACCTGTCTGATGTCATTTTTGTCACTAATTATAGGAACTTCTCTTTTGGCGTTTCTTTACAGTAAAGCACACAGAACAGAAGTTAGGAGATTGCGGTTCCCCAGTAAGCCAGTTATTGTATTACTTATTATTACTTGTTTACTTAAAAACGCATCGTGCTAGTGCATTAGAATTGCCAACTTATATAATCCTCAAAGATTAGTCAACGGGATTTTGTGTTTGCCACAAAACATGTACACCGTGGTCCATAACTCAGGTGGCCCCCTATACCCAAAAAACCGGAGATAGTACAGCAAAACTTTTTACATCACTCGAAAGTCAGTGCAATATTACTTAAAAATGTCTTCTTTGGTTAAAATCGGTAGAATGTAAGTGGGTCAAATAATTCGGTGAAAAGAAAAAGTACAAAAATATGACAGTTTTTCGGTGATTTGAATTTTTTCCGGCCGAAATAGAAATTTTTTTGGAAATAATATAAGGTTAAATTTTCAACATTTTTGAAATTTGCATAAGATTCAAGAGAATTGCATAAAATTCCAGAAAAATTGAAAATTCAACCTTGTTCGACTATTATGAAAAATTCAGAAAAAAATACTCTTACAACATAAATTGCAGCTGTGAAAGTATTATTTCAAAAAATCTTTTATTTCAGCCGGAAAAAATTCATATCACCGAAAACCAGGCATATTTTTGTACTTTTTCTTTTCACTGAATTTGACCCACCGACCTTCTACCGATTTCGACCAAAGTAGAGATTTTATTGTAACTTTGCACTGGCTTTCGAGTGGTGTAAAAAGTTTTGCTGTACTATCTCCGGTTCTTCCGGAACAGCTGTCTACCTGAGTTATGGACCACGCTGCACTTTTACTTGCTACGCGCATAAATTCAATATAGACCATGTATAGCAATGCTAAAAGGCAGTATATATGTTAGCGGGATTCATCAAATTAGGTAATTAGCACTTACTATTACATGGAACTGTATAGTTTTTTCACATTTTCACTTTTTATCGTAGCATTTGTTTATGTAATGAATGTGCATTTCCCATTCTTTTCATAACTCTTATTAGATCGACCAGAGTTCTCACATACATCAAATACTTATTGTGAGAATTTCCTCCACCGTGACCTAAGCAGCATTCATTTCGAAATTTATTACGTAATTATGTCATGGTCTTATGTGCTATTGCATATTATTTTAATAACTTTACAGTAAAAAAACAAATGAATTACAATTACATTTTTTAATAACTCTTGTTTATTCCTATTATCAATTAACTGTCTACTTTTCCTTTGAAAACAACTTTTGTTCGCTAAAGTGATGCCAAATATTATAATTATCATAATTATAATAGTTTAGTATAACATTAATTGTCCATGAGCGTATTAACGGGGTAACAGGGATTGGGAACAAACGAGTGCAATTTGTAACAATGAGTAGTGCCAATAATTTTTAAGAATATCACTCATTTGGATGTTGGGGCATTTATCTCCAAGGAAAGTTTCCTGATCGTTTGGAGAACTCTGCACTGGAAGATACAATAATGATGCAGGTCATCACTTCGTAGTAGCTGTTGCAAATGAAACAAATTGAGTTCGGTTAGCAAATGTTTTTGACCTATACGAAATCAGGTCATTAAAGTTGGCGTTTGATAATCTCAGCTACTCGATTATTCTGTTTTTGTAAAAGTGTAAAATTCAGTGATTTCGAAGATATGGCCCCAGTTGGGTGAAGTTTTAATGCATATAGAATTTGACAGTCTGTGAATGTCCTTCGCAACTGACATGTCCATACATCTGGTCACTATAGCTATAGCATTCGCAGAAACATTACTGGGGATTGATGATTCTACATTTACGACAACCCTAGGCCACATAATTGGTTTGGCGTTGAGGCATTGGGTAATCTACATTCATTTTGCTTAGTGCGGTTTTCTAAATATTCCATTTTAGCTTTACAGCTTTTTTCAGCTAATGATAATGAATGGTTGAGACAAATATAGAACTGCTTTTGGTCTTAATCGCTGCTGGTTGGCTTTCTGGACATCGCCAATTATTTGTGCGCCTTGAAAATTGGTCCAGAAGTAATCGTTAACACTGAAATCGATTTTAGGGGGTACCAAGAAGGCTGTAAAGTGCTTGTGAGTCAGAGGGAGTTTTTCCGTTGATTAGGGCACACACAGGATTTTCCTGATATAATTTATTGCAGTTTTAATGAAAAACTTGGCTTTTTGAGATATAAGGGGGCTACGTGCGCCCGTGCCCCTTCTATATACGTCCCTGTACACAATGAATGGCGTCAATTATGATATCACACGTATTTGGATATAATACTTCTATGAGAGAGCTTTGATGTTGACGTCACTTAATAGAAACGACAGGAAATGGCTATTTAACGATGCTTAATAAGTAATACAAAAGACCAGAAATGAGGAAACTCGAATTTCCCTGATGATACCATACTACAAAGTATCTTTGCCTATTTTTTTGACTACGAAGTGTAGCATTTATAATTGAAAGCAGCAGAAAATTAATTGCGTGTAGGGAGATGAAAACAGTTAAATGTTAGTGGGAATATCTGTCTAAACTCAAAAAATTCATACCTGGGAATGCCCAACAAATATTTAATGGAATTTACCTCATGACAATGTTTCAAGAGTAGTTGAATTTCTTTGGTTCTTGGTGTTTTATGAAAGTCTGTGGATTCCTAGTTGTAATAAATCATGAGGGCATTTTAATTTGATATGTACAACTTGCTGGAACTGTATCAGCATTTTTTGGAATTAATGGCATACCAATAATTTTGGTGTATATAAAAGCAAAAGCTAGACTCCTTTTCATTTTCGCTTAGACTGAAAAGAAGATTGGTGACTGTCCTTCTCCATTTTAATATGATTTATTTCCATTGGGTGTTCTATGTCTTCGCAATTTATTTACTTGCACTGTTCAATTTCTTTAAATATTGGCTCTATCGACTGTTAACTCCAATCGTGAAGTGGGAGCTTACACGGAGACTTAAAAAAGTCGGCCTGACAATAGATGGAAAAGACGCAAGGGACATACAAGTCTACAGCAACAATGCGTACGCTAGAGTGGGAACTTATTACACTCTTGGACTTGGAGAGGCATACGTGAACAAAGAAGGTGATTGCAAAGACATTAAAGGAGCAATGATGATGGCCCTCCGGAGTAAACATTGGGGGGCTTTGTAGGATTCGACATACAACCCTATTTCAATTTACAAACACCACATCGGGCGTTCTTTGTTGGAAAATTTCACTATGACCTGGGTTTGTATAAAACATTTATAACTATAAAACATATATATAAATATATAAAACGATTATATTACGTAAGACAGAATTTATTTGCTAATTTGCCTTAATGCATTTTTAGCATCCATTTTAATTTTTAGTATTTCAATTTTGAATTTAAAAAGTATTCAACTGGAAGGCAATAATGTAATTATGTTTAAAGGGAGAATTAGAAAAAATCAAAAAAGGTTGTAATGACGAATGATGAAGAATTGATGTGGAAATTTAACATTTCCTTAACCTAATCTAACTTATTTCGTAATGACTGCAATTTATTTAATTCAATTTTATATAACTTGAAATTATTTGTCCTCAAGATTTTTCTTCTAAAGCAGGAATCAAATCCCTTTATATGAATTTTTATTACTAATGTGCTGTTTATCCTAATGCATTTCAATTGTTTCATTAATTTTATGAAGATGACGAATTTTTCGAAGCAATGCTGGATTCCCACATGCAATACAGTTGTGGTTACTGGAAAGATGCAACTACTTTGCAAGAAGCACAAGAAGCGAAACTGGATTTGATAGCAAGAAAGTTGATGCTGAAACCTGGAATGACAATTCTGGATATTGGTTGTGGCTGGGGATGCTTGGCAAAATACTTAGCGGAAAGGTATGACGTGAGCGTCGTTGGCATTACAATTTCTGAAGGCCAAGCTCAGTATGCCAGAAAAAAGATGGCACACCCCAATGTTGAAATCACAGTGATGGATTACCGGACAATGAAAAGAAAATTCGACCGAATTGTTTCAGTTGGGATGTTTGAACACGTCGGTGCGGCCAATTACAAAACTTACTTTAAAGTAGCCAACCGATGTTTGAAAGAAGACGGCATCTTTCTGCTCCACACAATGGGAGTCTGCGATAAATACTTTCCAACCACAGAACCTTTTAACAGTAAATATGTATTTCCCAATTCAGCATGTCCTCGTCAGAATGTGATTATGGAAGCGTTAACTGGACAGTTTTATGTTGAAGACTGGCACAATTTTGGGCACGACTACAGTTTGACTATTGACTGCTGGCTTGCGGGTTTTAAGAAGTTGTGGCCAACACTAGACAAATCTAAGTACGATGAAAAGTTTTATAGAATGTGGGAATTTTACCTTAGCGCTGGGTCTGCGCTCTTTGCGGCGAGAAAGTTTAATCTTTGGCAAATTGTGTTGTCCAAAAATGGGTTGGAGGGAGGTTATCGTTCCGTACGTTAATCATTTTTGTCAAAACAAAATATAAAAAATCATGCATATCTGACAATGTTTAATTACTAAAGTGAATACAATACTTACTAGTTGATTTGTGCACTAGTAGTACAAAACTTGTAATGGCGAATATTTTTTTGTTGATCTTCTGCCTTTCTAAATTCTAAACATGTAATTTCAATATAATAGATTTGAAATTCGTCAAATAGTTTTATCTTAGCTTTGGGTCTGCGTTCTTTGCGGCAAGAAAGATGAATCTTTGGAAATTGTTTTGTCAAAAAATGGATTGGAAGGAGGTTATCGTTGTGTCCGCTAATTATTATTACCACTGTTTGAAAGTTGTTTTAATTAGTCGTCTATATTGATATTGTTTAATTGAGAACTTAAATACAACACTTATGAGTTAATTTAGACATTATACTTCATTCAAGACTTATAACGACTACTTTGGTAATCTTTTCAAAATTATTAAATTTAAATTAATTGTAAAATTATAAAATAAAGTTACATAGTTTTCTCCTGGCACTTTTTATTAAAGCCTTCATTTCCTATTTTTCAAATTTTGCTTTCTCATTTTTGTTACCAGTTTTGAATTCATTAGCCGATTTAATTTTGAAATATCACTACGCACTTACAGAATAAAGGAAACCTCGAAGATCATAAAGGTGAATAACGGCTTAAAACATGATTTGACATAAATGTCTAAAATAGAAATTGTAACTTAAATACATACATATGCTTTATTTGTGGTTATGTCCTTTACTAAACCTGTATTTGTTACGAGACTGTTAGAAAACTGATCAACTTTAAATAAAATATGAACGTAATAGAGTTTTGTCAATTTCTCGCTAGACTACCAATAAGTTTAAAACAATCGGTTCTACTAGGAAGGAGACAAGTTGGAAAAAAAATTGTAATGCAAATAATTTTCCTTTAATACCTTAGGTAAATGCTGCAAAATCATGAGAAACACTGGAGAGTATATTTATGCATTACTTAGCAAGACAGGCATTTTGGAATTTTAAATTAGTCTGCAGACACGGTGACGTCTGACGTGAAAGGTTGTGTTTTCATTTTATTTGTGTTGTTAGTTGGCTTATGTAATGTAAAAAAAATTCGTATAGTATGCACTATGTTTTACATTTTCGTTATTACATTATTCCTCACGCATAGACATTACGTGCAAAGCAACAAACGCCTATTGGAAAATAAATATCAAGGATTTCAATCATTTATTACTTACTGGTATTACTATTTTTGTTTTCTGTAAATATTAATAGCGAACATTATTTGTTGCACTATTTCCGTATATTAACAGAGGAAATGTTAATACAAAATCTTACAAATTTTATGTTACTGCGCTTTAGCTTTGCAGAGATGTGCATCCCTGCTACACAGATAATGTTTGTGGTACTACATTATTCAACACATAATTTATATCTCATGCTATGTCAAATGCATCTCTAAATTCGCTTCTGCATAGATAGAATTTAGCTTTAGTAGAAAGATGTTTACCTGTTGTATCTCTGCCTCCAGCCATGACCTTATATTTATGAAGCCAGCAGCTCAAGGCCTCTCATGTTATGTAAACAATAGTGAACCGCACATAGGTAGAGGTGTTTTAATTTTGAGGGAACTGGATGTTCATGTAATGCAGGAACTGGTTGAAGGAACGCTAAGTTATTAAACTGCTGCTTATTTACTAAACTTTGTTAATAGCGCGTCAATGTTAAGAAGTTTAGCTCATGATAAAAACAGAGTTTTTTAGTTTAAAGTTTCCTTATGATGTTATGATACCTACTGTATATCTTGGTATGTAGAATGTACGTTGGTTTCGATGAATCGCCTCAAGCCAAAAGCGGGCAAAAGTGTTTACGATACTTAATAAATTCTGCGCATTTATTATTATAATAAAAATGAGAAACTCGGGAGTCCACTGCAATAAAAAAGTAGTTCTTCGTTGTTTTTATTAATACCAAAGAGATTAACTGCAAGTTAAATCATAAACACGTTAAGAGTTCAGCAGAGTACCAACGCAGTTTTGTTAAATTGTATTGATTTATATAACAGCACAAACGACAAACGTCGCATTTCTGTGCAGACTAGAACGACAAACGGTTCTCATCAACCACTTTAAAAATGATCTATTTACATTGGGTGTTCTACGTCTTGGCCCTTTATTTACTTGGAGTGTACGACTTCTTTAAATATTGGCTCTTTCGACTACTAACTCCAATTGTAGAGTGGGAGGTTAAACGGCGATTGAAAAGAATTGGGTTGACAATAAATGGGAAAAATCCATGGGACATACAAGTGTACAACAAGGTTGCCTTCGCAAGAATTGGAACTTATTATAGCCTTGGAGTTGGGGAGGCTTACATGAACAAAGAAGGGGATTGTAAAGATATTAAGGGAGCAATGATGCTGGGCCTCCGGAGTAAACATTGGAGGGACTTTGTAGGACTGGATATACAACCCTATTTCAATTTGCAAACTCCACACCGGGCGTTCTTTGTTGGAAAATTTCACTATGACCTGGGTTTGTTATATATATTATTATATTACGTGAGGCGCAATTTATTTGTTACTTTGCCTTAATGCATTTTTAGCATCCCTTTTCATTTTTAGTATTTTAATTTTGAATTTAAGAAGTATTCAACTGGAAGGAAATTATGTTTAAAAGAGAATTGGAAAAAATTGAATTGAAAAATTGAAAGAATTGAAAAAAAGTTTGTCAAAAGCTAATATTTCACAAGCATTGAAGAATTGACGTTGAAAGATAACATTTCCTTAATCTAATCTAACTTATTTAGCACTGACTTAAATTAATTTAATTCAATTTTATATAACTTGAAATTATTTGTTCTCAAGATTTTTCTTCAAAGGCAGGAAGCAAGTCCCGTTCGAAGCATTTTTTACCAACGTGCTTTCTATTTTAAATTATTTGTCCTCGACGAATTATATTCTTGTTCAAGAAATTTATTTTAGTGATATCGCGGTAAACTATCTTTTTAATTCCTTTAATCGGTGCATTCATTTCATGAAGATGACGAATTTTTCGAATCAATGTTGGATCCCCACATGCAGTACAGTTGTGGATACTGGAAAGATGCAACTACTTTGCAAGAAGCACAAGAAGCGAAACTGGATTTGATAGCAAGAAAGTTGATGCTGAAACCTGGAATGACAATTCTGGATATTGGTTGCGGCTGGGGCTGCTTGGCAAAATACTTAGCAGAAAAATATGACGTAAGCGTGGTTGGCATCACAGTTTCGGAAGGCCAAGCAAAATACGCCAGAAAAAAGATGGCACATCCGAATGTAGAAATATTAGTAATGGATTACCGGACAATGAAAAAAAGGTTCGACCGAATTGTTTCAGTTGGGATGTTTGAACATGTCGGTGCCGCTAATTACAAAACTTACTTTAAAGTAGCCAACCGATGTTTGAAGGAAGACGGAGTTTTTCTCCTCCACACAATGGGAATTTGCGATAAAGACTTTCCAACTACAGAACCTTTTAACAGTAAATATGTATTTCCCAATTCAGCCTGTCCTCGACAGAATGTGATTATGGAAGCGTTAACTGGACAGTTTTATGTTGAAGACTGGCACAATTTTGGTCACGACTACAGTTTGACTATTGACTGCTGGCTTGCCGGGTTTAAGAAGGCTTGGCCAACACTAGACAAATCCAAGTACGATGAAAAGTTTTATAGAATGTGGGAATTTTACCTTAGCAGTGGATCTGCAATGTTTGCGTCAAGAAAGATGAATCTCTGGCAAATTGTTTTGTCAAAGGATGGACTGGAGGTAGGTTATCGTTCCGTACGTTAATCATTTTTGTCAAAGCAAAATATAAAAAATCATGTATATCTGACAATGTTTAATTACTAAAGGGAATACTATAGTTACTAGTTGATTTGTGCACTACAAGACTTGTAAATATTTTTATGTTGCTCTTCTACTTTTCTAAACATGTAATTTCATTATGAATAGATTTGAAATTCGTTAAATTAATTATATTGGGTGGTCATTCATGCAAGCATATCTAGTAAATAATGGTTGGGAAATGTAGAAATACATTAATATGTTAAAATAATATATTAAATAATATATTATCAAATCATGGCATGAAACTGCTGAATTACTTCAACAAAATATTTTATTTTATAAATAATTCTTTGTTAGTGAAAGAATACAATCTTCAAGTAACTTTAAGAATTGTCGTTTAAGGTCGCAAATTTCATGATGATTAATAGAATCTGATTGAACCAAAGCACCCCAGTATATGCACTACTAGAAATCCATATTAGTTTCTTCCATCTTGTGATTTTTGCAGAATGTTTTTAGATTTTCTACGTTTACACTAACCACATGATTATAATCAATATTATGTGCTGCGAGGCAATTAAACGTGTTCATAATAAACCAAATTATACTAAGGCAGACTGCAAACTTTGTTAATACTCTCGTTGTTTATGTGTAGAAAACTGATAATTTTAAACAAAGTGGTTTATGAGCGTAATCTTCGTTTTCAATCATTCGCTTGGTTTGGCGTGATGGCAGGACATGCGATCATGGAACAACCTACCTCAAAATTTAAAGCCATTGAGTTCTACGAGGATGAGGCAGATTTGTAATGCAAATTAACTTGGAAAATACTAGAAAATCCTGGAGATTATACATTATATAGTTGCGTGCATCATTAGAAAGCAGTTTTTTGGGATGCTAAACAAGTCGAGATTCCCAGTGTCGTAAGGGTTTGACTTTTGTGTCTTCATTTTTTGAGCTATTACTTCTCATGTATACAATATATACATATTCAAATTATTACTCTCAATGTGTAAACATTAGGAACAAAACAGACTACGCCTAATAGTAGAAAACAAATATTAACACGCATGGAAATTATTTATTACTTACAGATTTACTGTTAATAATATCCACTTTAAATTTTATTATTACTGACCATATTGATTTTGCTTTAGCCCAAAATTCAAAATAAAACTTGTCTGTATAATTTTAGGTTTACAAGTATTATCTTTGCTGCGGAATGCATCGGTAGTACGTAGATATTTTTTGTACTGCACTATTAAATACCTAATTTCCAGGTATCGGTCTAATGTATCACGTAATGCGTGACCGTTGCATAAGTAGAATTTAGCTTTAGTAGAAAGATGTTTTCTTCTCGCATGTCAGCGTTCAGAAAGAATGTCAGTTAATGGCTGCTGTCAAATGAATAATAGTGAACCACATAAATATGGGCAAATCTGCTTTGTTTTCGATGAGTTATTCATTGATATGGAGAAACGGGTTGATGTAACGAAAAAGTTATGAAAACGTTGTTTACTATTAAACTTCGATAATAGCGTGGCGATGTTAATTTTAGATCATGATAAAAACAGAGCGTTTTAGTTTAAAGTTGGTATGTACCTTGGTTTTGATGTACCGCCTCAAGTCAAAAGTGAGCAAAAGTATTTACAATACTTAATTAATTCTGCTTATACCATATTATTATAGAAATGGGAAACCCTGAACTCCTTACCATAGAATTCCAAATAATTATTTTCCAAGTAATTTCAAGTAATAGTTTTTACTAACACACCTGGAAAAATTGAAGGTAAAGGTAAAAGCATATTAAAAGTGTAGCAGAGTAGACGAGATATTATGAAAAAGAGATTTTTAAAGGAAAACTATCTTTTCTTAGGATTCAGTGAGAGTACGTGTAAATAGTAATCCACTGCTGTACAAGAATTTTGAATTTATCAAAGTGGTTTTGTTAAATCGTATTGATTTATATAAGGGGAGTATTTAAATGGGCGTCATAATTAATCAGTTTGCCTCAATCAAATAAATCACTTTGCCCATATAAATACATTTACCTCATGAATATGTATAATATGTATGTCGCTTCAAGTACCAATCACTCAATATTGATAATATACCTTTGCCTCAAGGTTTAATAAAAAATCGTAATGTTTAGTGCAAAAACCTCAACTTAAACTCAACTCAACGCCGCAACTGTGTACACAGGAAAGACAAACGGCCCTCATCCGCCACATTAGAAAGATATATTTACGTTGGGTGTTCAATTTATTGAAATACTGGCTCTGTCGAATATTTCACCCAATTAAACGCCGATTTAAAAAAAGTCGGTGTGTCATTTAAATGGGAACAATTCATGGGACATCCAAATCTACAGCAAAGATTTCTACGGAAGAGCAGGAACTTATTACAGGCTTACAAGGAGCCTACATAAGCGAAATTGACTGCAATGACATTAAAAGAGCACTAATGGTATGCCTTCGAATTGAACACTGGAAGAACTTAAGGGGTTTCGATATACAACACTATTTCAAATGCGATTTTACATCAGGCGTTCTTTGTTGGGAAATAGCACTACGATCTTGGTTTGTATATAACATTTTTATGGGGTTTATGAGCGTAATCCTCGTTGTCAATTATTCCCTTTGGTAGGCGTGATGGCAGGACAGCTCATGCAACAACCTACCTCAAACTTTAAAGCCATTGTGTTCTACGAGGATGAGATAAGTTGGGAGAAGATTTATAATGCAAAATAGCCTGCCAAGTCACAAAAAATTATGGAGATTATACATTACTTAGCAATTAGCAACATGCATCAGTGCAAGACAATATTTTGAGATTTTAAACAAGTCGAGATTTCTGGTGCCGTCAGGATTTGACTTTTGTCTTCATTTTTTGAGCTATGTACTTCTCGTACAGAATACATATCAAATTACTATTTCTGAGGAATAAACATTAGGCACAAGGAATCTACGCCTAATGGAAAACAAATGCCACAACGCGTTAAAATAATTTATTACTTACTGCTAATATTCACATAAAATTGTATTATTACTGAACGTAATATTGATTTTATTTTTTTCACTCTTTATGGCAGAATAAAACTTTAATCACAATAATATTATGTCTACGTGTATTATCTTTGCTGCGGTGTGCATCGATAGTAAGCGGGTAATGCTTTTTTGTACTTCAATATAAATACCTAATTTCCAGTCATCGGCGTAATGCACAACGCAATTCCTATCCCTTGTATACGTAGAATTTAGCTTTTGTAGAAAGATGCTTCCTTCCTGTATCTCTGCGTCCAGAAAATGAAACTCAGTTCAAGACGGCCATCGCATGTTAGCTATGTATTACTGAATCACATGCAGACAATTTTTTTTAATTTTCAATGAACTAGACATTGACCATTGATCTGTAGAAACGGGCTGAAATAAACAAAAATTGTATTTCTGCTGATTATACCTATTAAAATAGGTTAATAGTGGGTTGATGAAGTTTTTCCTTGTTCATTTTTTTGCTAAGTTTAGTACCTGGAATTAAAGGCACAAAGAGTTTACTTAGTGAGCGAATGAATATAAATAAGAAATGTATTAAAGGAAATTATCCTTCAGCAGAGTATTGGGTGAAGAGATGGAGTACTGTGTAACACAGGTGTTGTGCTAAATTGCTTTTATTTATGTAAAATCAGAAACTAGATAGGTTCCATTTCTGTGTAGGTTGGGAAGAAGAACGGTCGCCGTCATTCTCCGCAGTAAAATGATTTATTTACATTGGGTGTTCTTCGTCTTGGCACTCGGTTTACTTGCAGTGTGCAATTTCTTTAAGTATTGGCTATATCGACTGTTTACTCCAATTGTAGAGTGGGAGATTAAACGCCGATTTAAAAAAGTCGGTGTGACAATAAATGGAAAAAATCCATGGGACCCACAAGTCAACAAAAAAGAAGCTTACGCAAGAATGGGGACTTATTACAGCCTTGGGGCTGGAGAAGCGTACATAAACAAAGAAGTTGAGTTGAAAGACATTAAAGGATTTATGACAGAAATCTTTCGAAGTAAGCATTGGAAGGACTTCAGTGGCTTGGATATACAACCGTATTTTAATTTGCAAACTCCACATCGAGCGTTCTTCGTTGGAAAATTTCACTATGATCTCGGTTAGTATAAAACACTTTCAAATTGCATCAGACCTTATTTGTAGAGTAATTTATGTGCGCTTTAATACATTTTTAACACTCCCTTTCCTGTAATTAATACACTAATTTCAAATTTTGGAGATATTAAAGAAATTAAAAAAATTACCAAGTATTTTACTAGAGGATTCGGAAAAAATTAAAAAGAATTTCATCAAAGCGAATTCTTCAACTACTCTGATACTACTTCAGCATTATCTTTGATTTAATGCATTTTGAACTGAAATTTATATATCTGAATAAAAATTTGCATTACTTTTATGCAAGATAATTAATGTTTTCACATTTCTAGCATTTGCGTTTTGTTTGACTAGAAAAAATATTTGTTCTCAAGGAATCATTCTTTTTCAAGAAATTTATTTTAGTGATATCGCGGTAAATTATCTTTTTAATTCCTTTAATTGGTGCATTAATTTCATGAAGATGACGAATTTTTCGAATCAATGTTGGATCCCCACATGCAGTACAGTTGTGGTTACTGGAAAGATGCAACTAATTTGCAAGAAGCTCAAGAAGCGAAACTGGATTTGATAGCAAGAAAGTTGATGCTGAAACCAGGAATGATAATTCTGGATATTGGTTGTGGCTGGGGATGCTTGGCAAAATACTTAGCAGAAAGGTATGACGTAAGCGTGGTTGGCATCACAGTTTCTGAAGGCCAAGCAAAATACGCCAGAAAAAAGATGGCACACCCCAATGTAGAAATCACAGTGATGGATTACCGGACAATGAAAAAGAAGTTCGACCGAATTGTTTCAGTTGGGATGTTTGAACACGTCGGTGCTGCAAATTACAAAACTTACTTTAAAGTAGCCAACCGATGTTTGAAAGACGACGGCATCTTTCTGCTCCACACAATGGGAGTCTGCGATAAATACTTTCCAACCACAGAACCTTTTAACAGTAAATATGTATTTCCCAATTCAGCATGTCCTCGTCAGAATGTGATTATGGAAGCGTTAACTGGACAGTTTTACGTTGAGGACTGGCACAATTTTGGGCACGACTACAGTTTGACTGTTGACAGCTGGCTTGCAGGTTTTAAGAAAGCGTGGCCGACATTAGACAAATCCAAGTACGATGAAAAATTTTATAGAATGTGGGAATGTTATCTTAGCAGTGGATCTGCCCTCTTTGCGTCAAGAAAGTTTAATCTTTGGCAAATTGTGTTGTCCAAAAATGGGTTGGAAGGAGGTTATCGTTCCGTACGCTAATCATTTTTGTCAGAACAAAATATAAAAAATCATGCATATCTTACAATGTTTAATTACTAAAGTGAGTGCAATACTTACTAGTTCATTTGTGCATTATTAGTACAAAACTTGTAATGTCCACCTTGATAATTGTGTGGTGTGGCAGTTGATAGTAATAGAAAGAAAAAAATATGTAAAATGTCTTCCAAGTATTTGGTGACCTTCTTATACTGAAACTCTCATTCATAATTTTCGAATTTTGTTCTTTCCTTTTTTCGCTACCTGTTTTTGACTTTATTACCCGATATAATGTTTGAAATATCATTCCACTGAGTGGAAGTCTAAAAGATTTACAAGGCGAATATTTTTATGTTGCTCTTCTACTTTTCTAAACATGTAATTTCATTATAAATAGATTTGAAATTCGCTAAATAAATTGTATTCGATGGTGATTTATGCATGCGTATCTAGTAATTCATAGGTGGGAAATGTAGGAATACATTAAAATGTTAAAATTATATAATACATTATCAAATCGTGGCATGAAACTGCTGAATTAGTTTTAACTATTTTACTTTGTAAATTAATTTTTGTTTAATTGTTTGTCGACAAAAACGCAATTTTAAATAGGCTTTAAGAATTGCCATTTCAATATTCGTTAGGGTATGCGGGATGGCAGGACATGAGATCATGCAACAACCTACCTCAAAATATAAATCTATTGTGTTCTACGAGGATGAGGCAGATTTGCAATGCAAATTAACCTGCAAAATCCTAGAAGATGTTGGAGGTTGTACATTACAAAGCAGCAGGCATCATTACAAGGCACAAAACAGACTACGCCTAATAAAACAAATACTAACTCGAATGGAAATTATTTACTTACAGATTTACTGTTAATATCCACCTTAGATTTTATTATTACTGACCTTACACTATTGATTTTGCTTTATCCCCAAATTGCAGAATAAAACTTTTCTCTATAATTTTAGGTTAACACATATTATCTTTCCTGTGCAATGCATCAATAGTAAGTTGGTAATTTTTTTGTACTGCACTATTAAATGCATAATTTCCAGGTATCGGATTAATTTATCACGCAATGCGTGACCATTACACAAGTAGAATTTTGCTTTAGTAGATGGACGTTTTCTTCCTGTCTCTCTAAGCCAAGTCATTTTAAACCACCACCACATGTTAGCTTTGTGTTACTGAATCACATACACAAAATGATGTTTTTATTTTCAGTGAACTAGACATGATATGTATAAACGGGTTGAAGTAAAGAAAAAATTCTGAATATGTTGTTTACTTATTACGAACTCACGACGACTGTGCTTTTATCAAATATCAAAAATAGTACTTATTAACCCTTTCAAAGAAAATAAAGTTTTTGAATTATATCTAAATCTTAACCTAAGAATACATTTGTGGGGCTTCTGTACTGCCAGGAAAGCTGGAAAATACTAGGCAATTTCATAGTAGTATGAATTGAAATATTTTTTTCGAAAATTCGTTTTAGCGAGCCAGAGGCTCACTTATGGAACCGTGTTGTCTGTCCGTATGTATGTGAACACGATAACTCTTTTTGTGAAAACCTGAATTTCTTCAGGGGATCCTTTTTTAATTCCTGATGCTTAATGAGTGAATAAATTGACTAGACACGAGATGATTTAAAGAGCGATCGCGATTTCGATAAGTTTAATCATCTTCAGGCTCTGTCAATGGTAACAAATTTCCCAGTTATATTTTACATTGGTCATTTACATTTACAGTTATAATTTTATTCATACATTCTACGAAATTCGAATTCTTTAAAATTAGTTGTATATAGAACTTAATTATGATGCTGTTAGGGTACCATACCTTTCTAGTTAACATAGTCATAATGTTTAAAATAGTATAGTCAATTGTGCGAATGTCAAAGCCAGCTCCTGTAGACATAAATAATACAAATATAAACAAACACATTAAACTATTTCAAGTTATGTTTAACAAAGTTTTCGTAATAACGAAACTTTACCTTAGTATATAACTACAGAAGTCAATTTGACTAAAAAATTGTATTGCTGGCGATTATATTACTTTTTTGTTTAGTACAACATAATTAAAAAAACTTTTTACTAAATATATTGCAGTGTAATATTTCTTCTGACAAATCTCTTCCGCTCAAATTTAACATTAGCGCCTTTACAAGTTTAGATTACGAAAACCCTACTCTCGAGTTCTCAACTTAGAATTACTTTCCCTTTTAGTCTTATTATTACAAATACATTTGTGAGAATTTGTATTTTCTCTGTGCAGTTAAATTGCGAGCTTTTACAAGATATAATGCGGATGTTTTTAGAAAGTCATGTCATTTTACCAAGTAATTTCTAAGTCCATTTACAGTTGTGTATGCAATGTACAATTCAAGATTTTGAATAGAGTTTTTGTAATTGCTATCTTCGCATTTCATTAAAGTGTTAATTAATTCCTCCTTAATTACATTTCCTATATTTTTTATATTTGAATAGAAAGGGACAACTAAATAGATTTTGTTACTAATACAGTTTTTGTTTTCAATTGCAGTAATGTTAAAGTTCGTTAGAATATGTGGAGTGTGAATCCTTAAATTAGCTATTAACAAAGGTTGTTTTGGCCTTAATGTTTGTTCTCTAGTTACTGTACTCAGCTTTTCCATACAGTTCGAAATTACTTTTTTAGGGTAATTTCGTAACTCGAATTTGTCCATTTCCTTTTTTATGTCAATGTTTGCATTTTCAGCATTTGAATTACATCTAATTATACGAATACCTGCTGAGTACGGCAATGAGTTTTTAATATGCTTAGGGTGGTTTGACAAATAATGCAAGTAGTTGTGTTTGCTCACAGGCTTACGATATATTTTAGTTACAATTTCATTGTTATCTGTAAGTTCTATTGTTAAATCCAGAAAATTGACAGTTTTTAAATCGTATTCATAAGTAAAGGTCAAAAAGTTATGCTTAAATAGATCATTTACATATTGATTACAATTATCGATATCAGTAACATCAATAATGCAGAAAATGTCGTCAATGAACCTTTGTTTAAAAACTATTTGCGGTTTGTTTTCAAAAATAGGCTGTAATTCTTTAGAAACAGTTATATTGCTAATTACCACACTGGAGTTGGAGCCCATAGGTATACCTCTGTGCTGCTCGAAATACAAACCGTTATATTCCACAAAGTTACAGTCCAGGGTCCATTCTAATAATTTTCTTAAATTATTTACAGTTATTTCAAAAGGATAGTTCACTAATGACATATTTTCAGTAAAGGCTTCTAAGCATCTTCGCTTGCATACATTTAACGGTAAATTTGGATATAAGGAATCAATATCGGCAGTAACTAATAAATATTTTCTGTCAGGTCTTAACTTTACATCATTTAGCCTAATTATAAAATGGGTAGTATCTAAAATTACATCACTCATCAAATTCATTATTGGTTGCAAAATAACATCAACTAGTTTTGAAATATTTCTGTTCAAACATTTAAGATTACTGCTTATCGGCCTCCCTTTAGGAAATGTTTGGTACTCTTTATGCACTTTGGGTAAAATATAAAATTTAGAAGGTTCGTATTTATCGTTAACAATTTGTTTTAAGTTAAATTCACTTGGCATTGTCATATTACTACATTTTACATCATCCAACAGATTTTCACTTTTATAAATAAAGTGCGCCTTTGTTGATGGGTGATATGTTGCTACATTGTTTAATTGTGACATGATTTCATTCTCATAATCATTTCTATACATAACACAAACACCGGCATTTTTATCTGCCGGTTTAATTACTAGATTATTTTTAATCTGCACTTCTTTAACAAAGTTTAAGAATTCTTCAGAAATTAGATTACTATCTACATAATTATATTTCAGTCTTCGAGACAAGTTTTTAGAAACCTGATCACTATTGGGAAATAAAATTTTTTCAGTTTCAGAATGTACCGTATAATTATTTGATTTCTTGTGGTCTATTAGTATTCTCTGGTATTTAGTTAAAGGAACTTTTTCTTTGTCATAGAAGTAGGAGTACCACCCAATTTTGCGCATACCTTCGTCAAAAGATTTTTTAATCGCATTTAAATTTGGTTTCAAGTTAAAACAAAATTTTAGACCCAGCCAAAGTACTATTTTTAATTCTGTAGGCATAATAAAGTCTTTTGCCAAGTTGTGTACTTCATTTTTACTGCTTACTGCGTCTTTATAAATACGAATAATAGTTTCTTGTCTTTTCTACTTAAGTCATGGTTAACTTTAAATATTTTGTTTACATTCACAAATTTTCTATTTACATTCTTATTTTCTACATCCATTGATTTATTTTGTTCAATATTTACCCTAACAGCATCAATTTCTCAATCTCTATTAACATTATTATAATTTCCCCTGTTGTAGCGAAATTGTTGCCCATTTTTGTTTCCAGGCTGATACCTATACGTGTTTTGCTCATGCCTTCTGGCTTTATTATACTGAGGATTTCTTCTACCTCTAAAATTGTTATTTTCATTTCCCTTATAATTGCGTTGACTGTTCTTCTGAACTCCTGTACCATAACTCCAATTTTTGATTGGCCTAGTGTTAACGTTACTGGTTGTTGCTGTATTATTATAAGTTTGCTTTTGTTCTGCTACTTTTGCGAAATTAAAACTATCTTTCTCAAGAAATAGTTTTAGTTCTTTCAATGTTTGTTCCCCTTCTAGTACTTCAATTCCTTCCTTAACCCGGTTAACAATTTTAACGGCAAACCTATTATAGTTGCCTTCTGGAGGGCTTTCTGGTGTATGTTTCCTCCAATACGGCAGGACATGCTTAACTTTGCCTTCTCGCTTGGTCCAGTCAATATCCTTCCCCTTATACAATTTAAATTCAATTTTCGCTTTATAATAGGCAATCGCAAAAATGTGGCAGTAGGTATTTTCCAGTGACTCTTTTTTAAGTGGTAAATCGATAGTATTTGTTTTAATGAATTTAATTATACTGTGATTTATGCGGGTTAATAATAATTGTTTTTGGAAAGTGTTCCCTTTAACAGTCACTGACTGTATCTGTCTAACAAATGCTTTTTTAATTTCTGTATACTCGTTGTGCGTTGCTTCAGGGAGAATATTGAATTGAGGTACGTTAAAATTGTATTTAGGATTAAATAAGCTAACTTTGTTTGTTGTAGCATTACGTACATTAATCTGGGAATACTCAATTTGAAAATATGAAATGAACCAAATAATTAAAGGTTCGAATAAACTGTCTACTAACATTACATCTGGTTGTTCCTTTAGCATATTTTGCAAATCAGTGTCTTCTGGTATTATCGGGGGGAAATTAGGGATTTCAAAATATTTATCTATGAATTCCCTTACTAACGCATCTGTTTGGTAATCATGAACATATTGCCAAATACACACTAGTTTTTCTTTATCAATTTCACCAAGCCTAACCTTAATTTCTTCAATGTCCCATTTCAGTCTCTTTCTTTGATCGGCGATATTCTTTGGTGATTCGGAGTGTCCTCTTTTTGGTGTTGATTGATGGTTTGGGTTGGCCATCAGTTGCTGCCCGTTTGGAATAATTGTCTCGTTGAACATGTCCTGGGAATTTTCATCATTATTTGATAGTCCTTGTATATTATCTTCGCTGTGTAAATTTTCATCAGCCATAGGCAGCCTTTGTGAATTTCCGACCCGGTTAAAATTATTTTGTGTATTCATTCTAGGGTTAAGAAATCTCCGTGGTGTTTCTTCAATGTGAGACATCCTGTCAGTGTCAGTTTACTAGCAGTATCAGGAAGATTCTTGCGAATGGCTTCAAAGGATGTAAGACGAACTTTTTGTGAAAACCTGAATTTCTTCAGGGGATCCTTTTTTAATTCCTGATGCTTAATGAGTGAATAAATTGACTAGACACGAGATGATTTAAAGAGCGATCGCGATTTCGATAAGTTTAATCATCTTTAGGCTCTGTCAATGGTAACAAATTTCCCAGTTATATTTTACATTGGTCATTTACATTTACAGTTATAATTTTATTCATACATTCTACGAAATTCGAATTCTTTAAAATTAGTTGTATATAGAACTTAATTATGATGCTGTTAGGGTACCATACCTTTCTAGTTAACATAGTCATAATGTTTAAAATAGTATAGTCAATTGTGCGAATGTCAAAGCCAGCTCCTGTAGACATAAATAATACAAATATAAACAAACACATTAAACTATTTCAAGTTATGTTTAACAAAGTTTTCGTAATAACGAAACTTTACCTTAGTATATAACTACAGAAGTCAATTTGACTAAAAAATTGTATTGCTGGCGATTATATTACTTTTTTGTTTAGTACAACATAATTAAAAAAACTTTTTACTAAATATATTGCAGTGTAATATTTCTTCTGACAAATCTCTTCCGCTCAAATTTAACATTAGCGCCTTTACAAGTTTAGATTACGAAAACCCTACTCTCGAGTTCTCAACTTAGAATTACTTTCCCTTTTAGTCTTATTATTACAAATACATTTGTGAGAATTTGTATTTTCTCTGTGCAGTTAAATTGCGAGCTTTTACAAGATATAATGCGGATGTTTTTAGAAAGTCATGTCATTTTACCAAGTAATTTCTAAGTCCATTTACAGTTGTGTATGCAATGTACAATTCAAGATTTTGAATAGAGTTTTTGTAATTGCTATCTTCGCATTTCATTAAAGTGTTAATTAATTCCTCCTTAATTACATTTCCTATATTTTTTATATTTGAATAGAAAGGGACAACTAAATAGATTTTGTTACTAATACAGTTTTTGTTTTCAATTGCAGTAATGTTAAAGTTCGTTAGAATATGTGGAGTGTGAATCCTTAAATTAGCTATTAACAAAGGTTGTTTTGGCCTTAATGTTTGTTCTCTAGTTACTGTACTCAGCTTTTCCATACAGTTCGAAATTACTTTTTTAGGGTAATTTCGTAACTCTTTGTGAAAACCTGAATTTCTTCAGGGGATCCTTTTTTAATTCCTGATGCTTAATGAGTGAATAAATTGACTAGACACGAGATGATTTAAAGAGCGATCGCGATTTCGATAAGTTTAATCATCTTCAGGCTCTTTCTAGTTAACATAGTCATAATGTTTAAAATAGTATAGTCAATTGTGCGAATGTCAAAGCCAGCTCCTTAGTATATAACTACAGAAGTCAATTTGACTAAAAAATTGTATTGCTGGCGATTATATTACTTTTTTGTTTAGTACAACATAATTAAAAAAACTTTTTACTAAATATCTTTATTACTTTCTTCTTCTTTTACTAAATTACTACTAAATGACTTTCTAAAAACATCCGCATTATATCTTGTAAAAGCTCGCAATTTAACTGCACAGAGAAAATACAAATTCTCACAAATGTATTTGTAATAATAAGACTAAAAGGGAAAGTAATTCTAAGTTGAGAACTCGAGAGTAGGGTTTTCGTAATCTAAACTTGTAAAGGCGCTAATGTTAAATTTGAGCGGAAGAGATTTGTCAGAAGAAATATTACACTGCAATATATTTAGTAAAAAGTTTTTTTAATTATGTTGTACTAAACAAAAAAGTAATATAATCGCCAGCAATACAATTTTTTAGTCAAATTGACTTCTGTAGTTATATACTAAGGAGCTGGCTTTGACATTCGCACAATTGACTATACTATTTTAAACATTATGACTATGTTAACTAGAAAGAGCCTGAAGATGATTAAACTTATCGAAATCGCGATCGCTCTTTAAATCATCTCGTGTCTAGTCAATTTATTCACTCATTAAGCATCAGGAATTAAAAAAGGATCCCCTGAAGAAATTCAGGTTTTCACAAAGAGTTACGAAATTACCCTAAAAAAGTAATTTCGAACTGTATGGAAAAGCTGAGTACAGTAACTAGAGAACAAACATTAAGGCCAAAACAACCTTTGTTAATAGCTAATTTAAGGATTCACACTCCACATATTCTAACGAACTTTAACATTACTGCAATTGAAAACAAAAACTGTATTAGTAACAAAATCTATTTAGTTGTCCCTTTCTATTCAAATATAAAAAATATAGGAAATGTAATTAAGGAGGAATTAATTAACACTTTAATGAAATGCGAAGATAGCAATTACAAAAACTCTATTCAAAATCTTGAATTGTACATTGCATACACAACTGTAAATGGACTTAGAAATTACTTGGTAAAATGACATGACTTTCTAAAAACATCCGCATTATATCTTGTAAAAGCTCGCAATTTAACTGCACAGAGAAAATACAAATTCTCACAAATGTATTTGTAATAATAAGACTAAAAGGGAAAGTAATTCTAAGTTGAGAACTCGAGAGTAGGGTTTTCGTAATCTAAACTTGTAAAGGCGCTAATGTTAAATTTGAGCGGAAGAGATTTGTCAGAAGAAATATTACACTGCAATATATTTAGTAAAAAGTTTTTTTAATTATGTTGTACTAAACAAAAAAGTAATATAATCGCCAGCAATACAATTTTTTAGTCAAATTGACTTCTGTAGTTATATACTAAGGTAAAGTTTCGTTATTACGAAAACTTTGTTAAACATAACTTGAAATAGTTTAATGTGTTTGTTTATATTTGTATTATTTATGTCTACAGGAGCTGGCTTTGACATTCGCACAATTGACTATACTATTTTAAACATTATGACTATGTTAACTAGAAAGGTATGGTACCCTAACAGCATCATAATTAAGTTCTATATACAATTAATTTTAAAGAATTCGAATTTCGTAGAATGTATGAATAAAATTATAACTGTAAATGTAAATGACCAATGTAAAATATAACTGGGAAATTTGTTACCATTGACAGAGCCTGAAGATGATTAAACTTATCGAAATCGCGATCGCTCTTTAAATCATCTCGTGTCTAGTCAATTTATTCACTCATTAAGCATCAGGAATTAAAAAAGGATCCCCTGAAGAAATTCAGGTTTTCACAAAAAATGTTATCTTAGCAGTGGATCTGCCCTCTTTGCGTCAAGAAAGTTTAATCTTTGGCAAATTGTGTTGTCCAAAAATGGGTTGGAAGGAGGTTATCGTTCCGTACGCTAATCATTTTTGTCAGAACAAAATATAAAAAATCATGCATATCTTACAATGTTTAATTACTAAAGTGAGTGCAATACTTACTAGTTCATTTGTGCATTATTAGTACAAAACTTGTAATGTCCACCTTGATAATTGTGTGTTGTGGCAGTTGATAGTAATAGAAAGAAAAAAATATGTAAAATGTCTTCCAAGTATTTGGTGACCTTCTTATACTGAAACTCTCATTCATAATTTTCGAATTTTGTTCTTTCCTTTTTTCGCTACCTGTTTTTGACTTTATTACCCGATATAATGTTTGAAATATCATTCCACTGAGTGGAAGTCTAAAAGATTTACAAGGCGAATATTTTTATGTTGCTCTTCTACTTTTCTAAACATGTAATTTCATTATAAATAGATTTGAAATTCGCTAAATAAATTGTATTCGATGGTGATTTATGCATGCGTATCTAGTAATTCATAGGTGGGAAATGTAGGAATACATTAAAATGTTAAAATTATATAATACATTATCAAATCGTGGCATGAAACTGCTGAATTAGTTTTAACTATTTTACTTTGTAAATTAATTTTTGTTTAATTGTTTGTCGACAAAAACGCAATTTTAAATAGGCTTTAAGAATTGCCATTTCAATATTCGTTAGGGTATGCGGGATGGCAGGACATGAGATCATGCAACAACCTACCTCAAAATATAAATCTATTGTGTTCTACGAGGATGAGGCAGATTTGCAATGCAAATTAACCTGCAAAATCCTAGAAGATGTTGGAGGTTGTACATTACAAAGCAGCAGGCATCATTACAAGGCACAAAACAGACTACGCCTAATAAAACAAATACTAACTCGAATGGAAATTATTTACTTACAGATTTACTGTTAATATCCACCTTAGATTTTATTATTACTGACCTTACACTATTGATTTTGCTTTATCCCCAAATTGCAGAATAAAACTTTTCTCTATAATTTTAGGTTAACACATATTATCTTTCCTGTGCAATGCATCAATAGTAAGTTGGTAATTTTTTTGTACTGCACTATTAAATGCATAATTTCCAGGTATCGGATTAATTTATCACGCAATGCGTGACCATTACACAAGTAGAATTTTGCTTTAGTAGATGGACGTTTTCTTCCTGTCTCTCTAAGCCAAGTCATTTTAAACCACCACCACATGTTAGCTTTGTGTTACTGAATCACATACACAAAATGATGTTTTTATTTTCAGTGAACTAGACATGATATGTATAAACGGGTTGAAGTAAAGAAAAAATTCTGAATATGTTGTTTACTTATTACGAACTCACGACGACTGTGCTTTTATCAAATATCAAAAATAGTACTTATTAACCCTTTCAAAGAAAATAAAGTTTTTGAATTATATCTAAATCTTAACCTAAGAATACATTTGTGGGGCTTCTGTACTACCAGGAAAGCTGGAAAATACTAGGCAATTTCATAGTAGTATGAATTGAAATATTTTTTTCGAAAATTCGTTTTAGCGAGCCAGAGGCTCACTTATGGAACCGTGTTGTCTGTCCGTATGTATGTGAACACGATAACTCTTGAAGGCATTGACCGATTTGGATGAAACCTCGGATTTGGACTCATCTCGACCTAGTTAGGAACCCTATTTAAAATGGGCGTGGTCACCCCACCCCTTTCGGAGATAAAGCGCGATCACTTTATAGGCAATAAGATATGAAAGTGGGGTTTTCGGTACTAAAATATCTTACCCTGCTTCTAGTAGTTTGTTAGCGGGATAGTAAAAAATATTTTACACCGCTTCCACTTTATATTGAATAAGATACTCAAATAGGACTTTTAGGTGTAAAATATGGTTTCTGGGTGTGACCACTTTTGAGAAGCGGTATACATATCTTTTGGGTGTCTTAATCATATGAAGCGGTAAGCTAACTTTTTGTGTATTTTTCATTATATGAAGCTATAAGCTAACATTTTTGGTGTTTCCCACTTTACAAAGCACTAAGCTAACTTTTTTAGTGTTTCCAACTTTATGAAGCGGTAAGCTAACTTTTTGGGTGTTTCCCACTTTATGAAGCGGTAAGCTAACTTTTTTGGTGTTTCCCACTTTATGAAGCGGTAAGCTAACTTTTTTGGTGTTTCCCACTTTATGAAGCGGTAAGCTAACTTTTTTGGTGGCTCCCACTTTATGAAGCGGTAAACTAACTTTTTTGGTGTTTCCCACTTTATGAAGCGGTAAGCTAACTTTTTTGGTGTTTCCCACTTAATGAAGCGGTAAGCTAACTTATTTGGTGGTTCCCACTTTATGAAGCAATAAGCTAACTTTTTTGGTGTTCCCCACTTTATGAAGCGGTAAGCTATCTTTTTTGCTGTTTCCCACTTTGTGGCTCCGGATCACGTACCTATACGTATATCAAATATACTCTCTGCCTCGCTTCATGTTACGGCTTGGCGATGTTTTTCATATATTTCCAACTCTTGAGCTATTAAGTCAAAGAATGAGCTTTTATCAAATATCAAAATAAAATCTTTAATGCTATCCCGCTAACAAAGGAAAGGAAACGATTTTTAAATTAAAATGTCTCTCTTTTTCAAAAGCAAATTTTTGCATAATTTATATCTTTTTATCACTTGTAAAACGGAAACGATATAAAATTCACGGAAAGGTTGGACCTTATGGAAATTTTTTTAGGGGTATATCCAATTCCTCTTTTATTAAGAGCGCTGAAATTAATATTTTGACTAAAAGTTGAATTGACTATCTCTTTGGCCATACGACAAATAAGAAATTTTGAGAACACTGTTCGTGCGATTTTCCTGCCCAACGAACTTAGCCTTTGACTTGGGCCAATTCGTTCAAATCCGGCGTAAAAAATTTTTTGATTAAGATTTACGAAAGTGAGAGTGCGAACAGACACACACACACACACACACAGACAAACCCGTTCTAAAAGCCCTTGGTCGGGCTAAAAAGTGCTTATTAGCTATTTCAAAGAAAATAAAGTTTTTGAAATATTTACAAATCTTGACCGAAGAATACTTCTGTACTTTGGCTTTTGTACTGCCAGGAAAGCTGGAAAATACTAGGCAATTTCATAGTAGCATGAATTGAAATATTTTTTTCGAAAATCGTTTTTCATAAATTTCCAAACCTTAAGCTATAAAATCAAAGACTGCGCTTTTACTAAATATAGAAAATACAGTTTATTAACTTTTTCAAAGAAAATAATGTTTTTGAACTATTTCCAAATCTTAACCTCAGAATACATTTGTGGGGCTTCTGTACTGCCAGGAAAGCTGAAGAATACTAGACAATTTCATAGCAGCATGAATTGAAATCTTTTTTTCGAAAATTCGTTTTTCATATATTTCCAAGATTTGAGCTATAAAATCAAGGACTGTGCTTTTACTAAATACCAAAAATACTGCTTTCTAACTTTTTTAAAGAAAATAAAGTTTTAGAATTATTTACAAGTCTTAACCTTAGAATACATTTGTGGGGCTTCTGTACTGCCAGGAAAGCTGGAAAATACAAGGCAATTTCTTAGTAGGATGAATTGAAATCTTTTTTTCGAAAATTCGTTTTAGCCCGACTGAGGGCTTATAGAACGGTCTTGTCTGTCTGTCTGTCTGTCTGTCTGTTAGGTCTCTAACTTTCGTAAATGTTAATCAAAAATTTTTTTACTCCGGATTTGAACGAATTGGCCCAAGTTACAGGCTAAGTTCTTTGGCCAGGAAAATCGTACCAACGGTTTTCTCAAAATTCCTTAATTGTCATATGGCCGAAAAGATAGTCAATTCAACTTTTAGTCAAAATTTTAATTTCACCGTTTTTAATAATGAATGAATTTGACAAACCCATAAATAAATTTCCATAAGGTCAAACTTTCCGTGAATTTTTTATCGATTCTGATTTACAAGTAATAGAAGTCAATTAATTATGACACAATGTGCATTGAAAAAATGAGGACATTCCAATATAAAATGTGCTTCCTTTGCTTTGTTAGCGGGATAGCATTAAAAATATTAACCGGCTTCCCAAAATTTTGAAGGCTGCTTCATACAATATCAAAAATTGTAACACAAAATTTGAAAAAATTTGCTTCTCAAAATTTGCAAAATTGCTTCTCAAAATTTGGAAATTTGCTTATCAAAATTTGGAAATTTGCTTCTCAAAATTTGGAAATTTGCTTCTCAAAATTTTATTATTGCTTCTCAAAATCTCAATAAATGCTTTTCAAAATTTCAATATTTGCTTCTCAAAATTTCAATATTTGCTTCTCAAAATTTCAATATTTGCTTCTCAAAATTTCAATATTTGCTTCTCAAAATTTCAATATTTGCTTCTCAAAATTTCAATATTTGCTTCTCAAAATTTCAATATTTGCTTCTCAGAATTTCATAATTTGCTTCTTAAAATTTCAATATTTGCTTATCAAAATTTTAATATTTACATCTCAAAATACTTTCTTATTTGTGCATTGGTATCTTACATTTCTAATAAATGTCTACAGGGTGTCTACGACAAGGTGTCAACTACAGGGTGTCAACTAGTCAACAGGGTGTCAAGCCCACCAACGGGTTATATAACGGAGGGCAGTCAATCACATTGGCACAACCGCAGGTCGTGCTAATGTGGTTGCTGCCCGGAGTCACAAACGGCTACCCAGTCCGAGAACGGGATGCAAACGGAGGACAAGCAGTCTCATTAGACCGACCGAAGGTAGGGCTAATGATACTGCTTGGCCGCAGTTTTTCATATATTTCCAAGTCTTGAGCTATAAAATCAATGCCTGTGCTTTTGCTAAATATCAAAAATAGTCCCTTTTAACTTTATTAAAGAAAATAAAGTTTTAGAATTATTTACAAGTCTTAACCTAAGAATACATTTGTGGGGCTTCTGTACTGCCAGGAAAGCTGGAAAATAGTAGGCAATTTCTTAGTAGGATGAATTGAAATCTTTCTTTCAAAAATTCGTTTTTCATATATTTCCAAGTCTTGAGCTATAAAATCAAGGACTGTGCTTTTGCTAAATATCAAAAATACTGCTTATTAAGTTTTTTAAAGAAAATAAAGTTTTAGAATTATTTACAAGTCTTAACCTAAGAATACATTTGTGGGGCTTCTGTACTGCCAGGAAAGCTGGAAATTACAAGGCAATTTCTTAGTAAGATGAATTGAAATCGTTTTTTCGAAAATTCGTTTTTCATATATTTCCAAGTCTTGAGCTATAAAATCAATGCCTGTGCTTTTACTAAATATCAAAAATAGTCCCTTTTAACTTTATTAAAGAAAATAAAGTTTTAGAATTATTTACAAGTCTTAACCTAAGAATACATTTGTGGGGCTTCTGTACTGCCAGGAAAGCTGGAAATTACAAGGCAATTTCTTAGTAAGATGAATTGAAATCTTTTTTTCGAAAATTCGTTTTTCATATATTTCCAAGTCTTGAGCTATAAAATCAAGGACTGTGCTTTTGCTAAATATCAAAAATACTGCTTATTAAGTTTTTTAAAGAAAATAAAGTTTTAGAATTATTTACAAGTCTTAACCTAAGAATACATTTGTGGGGCTTCTGTACTGCCAGGAAACCTGGAAAATACTAGGCAATTTCTTAGTAGGATGAATTGAAATCTTTCTTTCGAAAATTCGTTTTTCATATATTTCCAAGTCTTGAGCTATAAAATCAAGGACTGTGCTTAATATCAAAAATACTGCTTATTAAGTTTTTTAAAAAAATAAAGTTTTAGAATTATTTACAAGTCTTAACCTAAGAATACATTTGTGGGGCTTCTGTACTGCCAGGAAAGCTGGAAATTACAAGGCAATTTCTTAGTAAGATGAATTGAAATCGTTTTTTCGAAAATTCGTTTTTCATATATTTCCAAGTCTTGAGCTATAAAATCAATGCCTGTGCTTTTACTAAATATCAAAAATAGTCCCTTTTAACTTTATTAAAGAAAATAAAGTTTTAGAATTATTTACAAGTCTTAACCTAAGAATACATTTGTGGGGCTTCTGTACTGCCAGGAAAGCTGGAAAATACTAGGCAATTTCTTAGTAGGATGAATTGAAATCTTTCTTTCGAAAATTCGTTTTTCATATATTTCCAAGTCTTGAGCTATAAAATCAAGGACTGTGCTTTTGCTAAATATCAAAAATACTGCTTATTAACTTTTTTAAAGAAAATAAAGTTTTAGAGTTATTTACAAGTGTTAACCTAAGAATACATTTGTAGTGCTTCTGTACTGCCAGGAAAGCTGGAAATTACAAGGCAATTTCTTAGTAACATGAATTGAAATCTTTTTTTCGAAAATTCGTTTTTCATATTTTTCCAAGACTTGAGCTATAAAATCAATGGCAGTGCTTTTACTAAATATCAAAAATAGTCCCTTTTAACTTTATTATAGAAAATAAAGTTTTAGAATTATTTACAAGTCTTAACCTAAGAATACATTTGTGGGGCTTCTGTACTGCCAGGAAAGCTGGAAAATACTAGGCAATTTCATAGTAGGATGAATTGAAATCTTTTTTTCGAAAATTCGTTTTTCATATATTTCCAAGTTTTGAGCTATAAAATCAAGGACTGTGCTTTTGCTAAATATCAAAAATACTGCTTATTAAGTTTTTTAAAGAAAATAAAGTTTTAGAATTATTTACAAGTCTTAACCTAAGAATACATTTGTGGGGCTTCTGTACTGCCAGGAAAGCTGGAAATTACAAGGCAATTTCTTAGTAACATGAATTGAAATCTTTTTTTCGAAAATTCGTTTTTCATATATTTCCAAGTCTAGAGCTATAAAATCAAGGACTGTGCTTTTGCTAAATATCAAAAATACTGCTTATTAACTTTTTTAAAGAAAATAAAGTTTTAGAGTTATTTACAAGTGTTAACCTAAGAATACATTTGTGGGGCTTCTGTACTGCCAGGAAACCAGGAAAATACAAGGCAATTTCTTAGTAACATGAATTGAAATCTTTTTTTCGAAAATTCGTTTTTCATATATTTCCAAGTCTTGAGCTATAAAATCAAGGACTGTGCTTTTGCTAAATATCAAAAATAGTCCCTTTTAACTTTATTATAGAAAATAAAGTTTTAGAATTATTTACAAGTCTTAACCTAAGAATACATTTGTGGGGCTTCTGTACTGCCAGGAAAGCTGGAAAATAGTAGGCAATTTCTTAGTAGGATGAATTGAAATCTTTTTTTCGAAAATTCGTTTTTCATATATTTCCAAGTCTTGAGCTATAAAATCAATGCCTGTGCTTTTACTAAATATCAAAAATAGTCCCTTTTAACTTTATTAAAGAAAATAAAGTTTTAGAATTATTTACAAGTCTTAACCTAAGAATACATTTGTGGGGCTTCTGTACTGCCAGGAAAGCTGGAAAATACTAGGCAATTTCATAGTAGGATGAATTGAAATCTTTTTTTCGAAAATTCGTTTTTTTCATATATTTCCAAGTTTTGAGCTATAAAATCAAGGACTGTGCTTTTGCTAAATATCAAAAATACTGCTTATTAAGTTTTTTAAAGAAAATAAAGTTTTAGAATTATTTACAAGTCTTAACCTAAGAATACATTTGTGGGGCTTCTGTACTGCCAGGAAAGCTGGAAAATACTAGGCAATTTCATAGTAGGATGAATTGAAATCTTTTTTTCGAAAATTCGTTTTTCATATATTTCCAAGTCTTGAGCTATAAAATCAATGCCTGTGCTTTTACTAAATATCAAAAATAGTCCCTTTTAACTTTATTATAGAAAATAAAGTTTTAGAATTATTTACAAGTCTTAACCTAAGAATACATTTGTGGGGCTTCTGTACTGCCAGGAAACCTGGAAAATACTAGGCAATTTCTTAGTAGGATGAATTGAAATCTTTCTTTCGAAAATTCGTTTTTCATATATTTACAAGTATTGAGCTATAAAATCAAGGACTGTGCTTTTGCTAAATATCAAAAATACTGCTTATTAACTTTTTTAAAGAAAATAAAGTTTTAGAGTTATTTACAAGTGTTAACCTAAGAATACATTTGTAGTGCTCTGTATGCAGGAAACTGAAATGACAGGCATTTCTTAGTACAGAATTGAATCTTTTTTGTTCGATTGCATTAAATATTAACCGGCTTCCAAAATCAATGCCTGTGCTTTTACTAAATATCAAAAATAGTCCCTTTTAACTTTATTAAAGAAAATAAAGTTTTAGAATTATTTACAAGTCTTAACCTAAGAATACATTTGTGGGGCTTCTGTACTGCCAGAAAAGCTGGAAAATACAAGGCCATTTCTTAGTAACATGAATTGAAATCTTTTTTTCGAAAATTCGTTTTTCATATTTTTCCAAGACTTGAGCTATAAAATCAATGGCAGTGCTTTTACTAAATATCAAAAATAGTCCCTTTTAACTTTATTATAGAAAATAAAGTTTTAGAATTATTTACAAGTCTTAACCTAAGAATACATTTGTGGGGCTTCTGTACTGCCAGGAAAGCTGGAAAATAGTAGGCAATTTCATAGTAGGATGAATTGAAATCTTTCTTTCGAAAATTCGTTTTTCATATTGAGGAAAATAAAAATCGGTCAAGAATCCAAATCAGTTTTGTTGTTATTTTTATTTGAGAACAAACTAGGACGACTAGTTTCAATTTCTTTTATCAAGTCCTACATAACACAAAAATACACGGTAACATTTATTCTCAACAGAAATATAAACACAAAAATTATCTATAACGTCAGAGTGTAAGATACATACATTTTTCAAAAGTTTACTTATTACTTAAAACTCCGGCCAAGCAGTATCATTAGCCCGACCTTCGGTCGGTCTAATAAGACTGCTTGACCTCCGTTTGCATCCCGTTCTCGGACTGGGTAGCGTTGGGCGGCTCCGGGCAGCAACAACATTAGCACGACCGCAACCCGTTGGCGGACTTGGCTGCAGTGGAAATAGTATTAGAGGGTTTCCATATTTGTCTCCTTTAGTATTACATTTATTAGAAGAATAGAACACGAATGGACCAATGTTAAAGTATTTTGAAAAACATCGCCAAGCCGTAACATAAAGCGAGCCAGTGGATAAAATTCTTTGTTTCATTTATAATTTGATAATCTTAAATTAATACTTTTCTCAGAGCAATGGAAAACATAATTCTTCATGGAAACTTGAAAATATTAAATTTTGCCATGGCAACGCAAAATGGATTTAATTTTTTTTTTAAATTAAAATATATTTAAGTTTGCCATGGTAACTGAAAGCAACCAAAAATTAATTTGGCGCTTCCCACAAATAGAAACACCCAAAAAGTTAGCTTACCGCTTCATAAAGTAGGAAACACCCAAAAAGTTAGCTTACCGCTTCATAAAGTGGGAAATACCCAAAAAGTTAGCTTACCGCTTCATAAAGTGGGAAACACCCAAAAAATAAGTTTACCGCTTCATAAATTGAGAAATACTCAAAAAGCTAGCTTACCGCTTCATAAATTGGGAAACACCCAAAAAGTTAGCTTACCGCTTTATGAAGTTGGAAACACCCAAAAAATTGGCTTAATGCTTCATAAAGTGGGAAACACCCAAAAAGTTAGCTTACCGCTTCATATAAATGGAAACACACAAAAGTATATTTTACACCTGAAAACCCTATTTGAGTATCTTATTCAATATAAAGTGGAAGCGGTGTAAAATATATTTTACTATCCCGCTAACAAAGTACTAGAAGCGGTGTAAGATAATTCAGACCCAAAACCCCATTTTCATATCTTATTGCTTATAAAGTGAGCGCGCGTTATCTCCGAAATGGGTGGGGTGACCACGCCCATTTTAAATAGGGTTCTAAGCTAGGTCGAGATGAGTCCAAATCCGAGGTTTTATCCAAATCGGTCAATGCCTTCAAGAGTTATCGTGTTCACGTACATACATACGTACATACGTACATACGGACAGACAACACGGCTCCATAAGTGAGCCTCTGGCTCGCTAAAACAAATATTGAGATTTTGAAAAGCAAATATTGAAATTTTGAAAAGCAAATATTAAAATTCTGAGAAGCAAATATTGAAATTCTGAGAAGCAAATATTGAAATTTTGAAAAGCAAATATTGAAATTTTGAAAAGCAAATATTGAAATTTTGAAAAGCAAATATTGAAATTTTGAAAAGCAAATATTGAAATTCTGAAAAGCAAATATTGAAATTTTGAGAAGCAAATGTTGAAATTTTGAGAAGCAAATGTTGAAATTTTGAGAAGCAAATGTTGAAATTTTGAGAAGCAAATGTTGAAATTTTGAGAAGCAAATGTTGAAATTTTGAGAAGCAAATGTTGAAATTTTGAGAAGCAAATGTTGAAATTTTGAGAAGCAAATGTTGAAATTTTGAGAAGCAAATGTTGAAATTTTGAGAAGCAAATGTTGAAATTTTGAGAAGCAAATGTTGAAATTTTGAGAAGCAAATGTTGAAATTTTGAGAAGCAAATGTTGAAATTTTGAGAAGCAATTGTTGAAATTTTGAGAAGCAAATGTTGAAATTTTGAGAAGCAAATGTTGAAATTTTGAGAAGCAAATGTTGAAATTTTGAGAAGCAAATGTTGAAATTTTGAGAAGCAAATGTTGAAATTTTGAGAAGCAAATGTTGAAATTTTGAGAAGCAAATGTTGAAATTTTGAGAAGCAAATATTGAAATTTTGGGAAGCAAATATTGAAATTTTGAGAACCAAATATTGGAATTTTGAGAAGCAAATTTCCGAAATTTGAGAAGCGGACAAACAAATTTAATGCTATCCGCTAACAAAGCAAAAGAAGCAATTTTAAATTTCAAATTTCTTCCTTTTTTCAAAGCAAATTTTTGCATTATTTATTTATTTTTATTACTTTTAAAACAGAAACGATATAAAATTCACGAAAAGGTAGGACCTTATGGAAATTTACTTATGGGTATGTCAAATTCCTTTATTATTAGAAGAAGTGAAATTAATATTTTGACTAAAAATTGAATTGACTATCTCGTCGGCCTTATGCAAAATTTGGAATTTTGAGAAAACCAATCACAGGATTTTCATGACCAACGAACTTAGCCTTCAGTTTGGGCCAATACGTTCAAATCCGCAGTAAAAATATTTTCCATTAAGATTTACGAAAATGAAAGTCTTAACACACACACACACAGACAGACACACACACAGACAAACCCGTTCTATAAGCCCTTGGTCGGGCTAAAAAGTAGTAAAAATTAATTCTAATGCCATTGGAGTATTTACCTTATAAGTTCTAAAAAATGGTACTGCTTATTCCACTCGTTTTCATTTGTTCAGTGTTTTTTGGCTCACTATAAATGAAAACAATTTATTAGTCTTAAGTTATACGTAATTATTAATTAACAATATCATGAGTAGTAAATATTAATATGATACAAATAGCTTGTTACCAATGCTACAGTTGAAGTATTTTACGAAATACAAAGTTATTTAACTGAACACTGCTACATATAAAGTATTTTATGAAATACAGTTATTTACGTGTATATTTTTAATTAAAAATTGCAAAGCTAACGTACAATTCCGGTTCGGCCTATTTCTGCCGAAGAAAGTTAATGTATGTTTGCCGCTTTGATTTACAACTTCGTACAATTTGGTTTCGTGTCTCAGTTTGGACAGGTAACGACCTTATTGTTTCAAGTCTAAGTTGACATTACAACAGTTTTTGGGAAACATAAGATTTTTCTTACTTTTGCAATAAATCCATCAAAGAGTTATTTTTACTATATGCTATTTTGATTTTTAGTGTTTCAATCCACTTTTTGTATTTGGAATCTGAACAGTTATGTAGGGCAGTAACAATTTCTTCTTTAATGATATTACTTATTCCCTTTATATTACTGTAAAAAGGAACAATCAGGAATATTCTATTGTCACAATTCTCTGGTTTAGTAAGATCTAATTTAACTTCATATTTAGCTAATATCTGTGGTGTGTGAATTCTTAAATTAATTAGCAATAAGTCTGTTTTAGGGGTCAGTACTTGTCTTCTGGTAATATTGCTTAGTTTTTGAACACATTCTTTTAGAATAGATAACGGGTACCCTCTACTTTCAAACTTTTTCATTTCCCTGCATATTTCAGCTTTGGACTTTTCTTCATTAGAGAAGCATTTTATAATTCTTATTCCTGCAGAATAAGGTAAAGCTTTTTTGACGTGCGCAGGGTGATTTGATAGATAGTGTAAATACAAATGTTTACTCATGGGTTTCCTGTATATTTCAGTCTGTATTACATTATTTCTTAAAGTTATCGTTAAATCTAGGAAGTTTACACATGAGTATGACCATTCGTAGGTGAAATTTAAAAAATCATGCTGAAATAGTGTCTTTAAGTATAAATCAATTTCTGAAATGTCAGTTACATCAATTATTAGTAATATGTCGTCAATAAATCTATTGAAACTCACAATTTCAGTCTTATGAAACATTTCCCGTATTTCTCTGGAAACTGTAATGTTGCTGACACTTACGCTACAATTTGAACCCATAGGTATTCCTTTATGTTGTACAAAGTATTTCTGATTAAATTCGATAAAATTAAAATCTAAGCTCCAATGTAATAGTTGAGCTAAATGGTATTCTGAAATATTATATGGTACATTAATTAAGTGCTTATTTTCAGTGAAAGCCTCAAGACAATGTTTTTTGCATATGCTAATAGGTAAATTCGGGTACAAAGATTCTATGTCTGCAGTAACAAGAATGTAATGTTTATTAGGGTCTAACATTATTTCATCAAGTCTTAAAATTAAATGGCCAGTATCAATAATTACATCTGGCATTAGATTCATTATTGGCTGTAAAATCTTATCTGCGCACGTCAAAAAAGCTTTACCTGTCCAAACTGAGACACGAAACCAAATTGTACGAAGTTGTAAATCAAAGCGGCAAACATACATTAACTTTCTTCGGCAGAAATAGGCCGAACCGGAATTGTACGTTAGCTTTGCAATTTTTAATTAAAAATATACACGTAAATAACTGTATTTCATAAAATACTTTATATGTAGCAGTGTTCAGTTAAATAACTTTGTATTTCGTAAAATACTTCAACTGTAGCATTGGTAACAAGCTATTTGTATCATATTAATATTTACTACTCATGATATTGTTAATTAATAATTACGTATAACTTAAGACTAATAAATTGTTTTCATTTATAGTGAGCCAAAAAACACTGAACAAATGAAAACGAGTGGAATAAGCAGTACCATTTTTTAGAACTTATAAGGTAAATACTCCAATGGCATTAGAATTAATTTTTACTACTTTTTAAGTAATAAGTAAACTTTTGAAAAATGTATGTATCTTACACTCTGACGTTATAGATAATTTTTGTGTTTATATTTCTGTTGAGAATAAATGTTACCGTGTATTTTTGTGTTATGTAGGACTTGATAAAAGAAATTGAAACTAGTCGTCCTAGTTTGTTCTCAAATAAAAATAACAACAAAACTGATTTGGATTCTTGACCGATTTTTATTTTCCTCAACAAGTCTTGAGCTATAAAATCAAGGACTGTGCTTTTGCTAAATATCAAAAATACTGCTTATTAAGTTTTTTAAAGAAAATAAAGTTTTAGAATTATTTACAAGTCTTAACCTAAGAATACATTTGTGGGGCTTCTGTACTGCCAGGAAAGCTGGAAAATAGTAGGCAATTTCTTAGTAGGATGAATTGAAATCTTTCTTTCGAAAATTCGTTTTTCATATATTTCCAAGTCTTGAGCTATAAAATCAATGACTGTGCTTTTACTAAATATAAAAAATAGGTACTTTTAACTTTTTTAAAGAAAAAAAAGTTTTAGAATTATTTACAAGTCTTAACCTCAGAATACATTTGTGGGGCTTCTGTACTGCCAGGAAAGCTGGAAAATAGTAGGCAATTTCTTAGTAGGATGAATTGAAATCTTTCTTTCGAAAATTCGTTTTTCATATATTTCCAAGTCTTGAGCTATAAAATCAATGACTGTGCTTTTACTAAATATAAAAAATAGGTACTTTTAACTTTTTTAAAGAAAAAAAAGTTTTAGAATTATTTACAAGTCTTAACCTAAGAATACATTTGTGGGGCTTCTGTACTGCCAGGAAAGCTGGAAAATAGTAGGCAATTTCTTAGTAGGATGAATTGAAATCTTTCTTTCGAAAATTCGTTTTTCATATATTTCCAAGTCTTGAGCTATAAAATCAATGACTGTGCTTTTACTAAATATAAAAAATAGGTACTTTTAACTTTTTTAAAGAAAAAAAAGTTTTAGAATTATTTACAAGTCTTAACCTCAGAATACATTTGTGGGGCTTCTGTACTGCCAGGAAAGCTGGAAAATAGTAGGCAATTTCTTAGTAGGATGAATTGAAATCTTTCTTTCGAAAATTCGTTTTTCATATATTTCCAAGTCTTGAGCTATAAAATCAATGACTGTGCTTTTACTAAATATAAAAAATAGGTACTTTTAACTTTTTTAAAGAAAAAAAAGTTTTAGAATTATTTACAAGTCTTAACCTAAGAATACATTTGTGGGGCTTCTGTACTGCCAAGAAAGCTGGAAAATACTAGTCAATTTCATAGTAGGATGAATTGAAATCTTTTTTTCGAAAATTCGTTTTAGCCCGACCTCGGGCTTATAGAACGGTCTTGTCTGTCTGTCTGTCTGTCTGTCTGTCTGTTAGGTCTCTAACTTTCGTAAACCTTAATCAAAAATTTTTTTACTCCGGATTTGAACGAATTGGCCCAAGTCACAGGCTAAGTTCGTTAGCCAGGAAAATCGTACGAAAGGTTTTCTCAAGATTCTTAATTTTTCATAAGGCCGACGAGATAGTCAATTCAACTTTTAGTCAAAATATTTATTTCACCGCTTCTAATAATTAAAGAGTTTGAGATGTCCACAAATGAATTTCGGTATGGTCCAACCTTTTCGTGAATTTAATATCGCTTCTGTTTTACAAGTAATAAAAATCAATAAATTATGCTAAAATTCGCTTTCAAAAAAGGAGAACATTTCAACTTAAAAATTGCTTCCATTGCTTTGTTAGCGGGATAGCATTCAAAATTTTAATCCGCTTTCCAAAATTTGAAAGTTTGCTTCATACAATATCAAACTTTGTAACAGAAAATTTGAAAATTTGCTTCTCAAAATTTCAATATTTGGTTCTCAAAATTTCAATATTTGGTTCTCAAAATTTCAATATTTGGTTCTCAAAATTTTAATATTTGCTTCTCAAAATTTCAATATTTGCTTCTCAAAATTTCAATATTTGCTTTCCAATATTTCATTGTTTGCTTTTCGATATTTCAATATTTGCTTCTCATAATTTCATTATATGCTTCACATAATTTAAATATATGCTTCACATAATTTAAATATATGCTTCACATAATTTAAATACATGCTTCACATAATTTAAATATATGCTTCACATAATTTAAATATATACATTTCATAATTTCAATATGAGGTTCTCACTTCTCAAAATATTTTCTCATTGGCCCATTGTTGTTCTACTTTTGTAATAAACGTCAAATTTGTGAAGTAGACAATATTGAAACCCTCTAATGATATTTAGAATACCTATACAGAGTGCCAAGTCCGAAAACGGGTTATATAACGGAGGGCAATCAATCATATTGGCATGACCGCAGGTCGTGCTAATGTGGTTGCTGCCAGGAGTCACCAACTGCTACCCAGTCCGAGAACGGGCGCTAACGGAGGGCAAGCAGTCTCATTAGACCGACCGAAGGTCGGGCTAATGATACTGCTTGGCCGGAGTTTTTCATATATTTCCAAATCTTGAGCTATAAAATCAAGGACTGTGCTTAATATCAAAAATACTGCTTATTAAGTTTTTTAAAGAAAATAAAGTTTTAGAATTATTTACAAGTGTTAACCTAAGAATACATTTGTAGTGCTTCTGTACTGCCAGGAAAGCTGGAAATTACAAGGCAATTTCTTAGTAACATGAATTGAAATCTTTTTTTCGAAAATTCGTTTTTCATATATTTCCAAGTCTTGAGCTATAAAATCAATGCCTGTGCTTTTACTAAATATCAAAAATAGTCCCTTTTAACTTTATTATAGAAAATAAAGTTTTAGAATTATTTACAAGTCTTAACCTAAGAATACATTTGTGGGGCTTCTGTACTGCCAGGAAAGCTGGAAAATAGTAGGCAATTTCATAGTAGGATGAATTGAAATCTTTTTTTCGAAAATTCGTTTTTCATATATTTCCAAGTCTTGAGCTATAAAATCAATGACTGTGCTTTTACTAAATATCAAAAATAGTCCCTTTTAACCTTATTATAGAAAATAAAGTTTTAGAGTTATTTACAAGTCTTAACCTAAGAATACATTTGTGGGGCTTCTGTACTGCCAGGAAAGCTGGAAAATAGTAGGCAATTTCATAGTAGGATGAATTGAAATCTTTTTTTCGAAAATTCGTTTTTCATATATTTCCAAGTCTTGAGCTATAAAATCAAGCACACTGCTTTTACTAAATATAGAAAATACTGCTTAATAACTTTTTCAAAGGAAATAATGTTTTTTCTATACTACTATTTTAATAATGAATTAATACGGGTACGTATTTTCTATTGCATATACACGGGATGTCCCCTTTTCCTCTATTGAAATAGGAAAATTTTGGAACACATTATATATATCTGTAGCTGTGGTCAAGCTCGGAATAGTAACAGAAAATGTATATTAAATTCTTTCCTTACACTACTTTCGACTAATTCTTTGTATTTCTTATCCATATCATGCAAATTATAAAGGTAATTATCCGGAAGCGGCGTTGACACAGGGTGTGAAGAAATCCAATCACTAGGATAATCATGACTGAACGCGCACGTTTGGACTGCACTTTTGTTAACACTGTACGTTGATGGTTTAGCTTCGTTCTCGCAGTGAAACATGCTGTTTAATCGTAGATTATACCTTTATACCTATTACTACCAAAGTAGTTATAGCAACGGTCTTATAAGGTACTCTCAACCGAGAATATTTTAAATAAAATTTCAACTTTTTCCATTTTGGGGAGACATAGTTTCAACATGGGGAAGCAGTCTGTATGGAAACATGGGTTGGGTCCAAAATGGCCGATTTGTACCCAGAAAGGAAAAACTTGTATTTTTATTTTTAAAATTCTCGGACGGGAGTACCTTTTAAGAGCGACAAACAACCGTTGCTATAACTACTTTGTATTACTACACTACTTGACATTTACAGAGAAATTCTTTGTAATATAATTTGTATTCCTAAACGTATTAACCTTAACAATGGACTCATTAAAAAGATATTTTCCATTGCTATTCTGATCTTGAACACCTGCCTTATCATATGCACCTAACACCCTCATACATTCTAGTTAAGCATACAACAGTCTTTCCATGTGCCATAGAAAATCTGTACCCGTATTAACTCGCATTAATGTAGTAGTACCCAATTTCATTTACTAACTTCTCTGTAGCCGGAAAACAGTTCGCTTTTCATCTAGTCCACAGAAAAGTTTCCTGTTTCTGGTTTCACTCATTTGTGTCCCGACTTTAAATTGCGTCCAAAATTTTTTTTCATATATGACATTGACACAGTTAGCTGTAAAACGTATAGCATGAAAGCGCTGCTGAAGAATTTGTAATACCTGCTTTTTCAATTTTGTAGTAAAAGCGAAAAGCTTTTTTAAAGAAATTTTGCACATTTCAAAATACATGACATACAAAAGAAGATGTGGTAATTTTTCTTTGGTGCAACGCACTATACTAGATAACAGAACTTAAAGAAAGGTCAGTCAAAAGGCTGTTAAAGACACCCTTTTGACACAAATACCTGTAGAATGCAATATAGCATGAAAGCTAGGTAGAAGTTTAACACTTGCTTCTTCGATTTTATATTAAAAGCGAAAAACTTCAAAAGGAAATTTTGCGTATTTCAAAATACATAAAATATTAGTTATCAGAGATATGCTTATTATAAATTGGTTCGACGCACTATGCTAAGTAACAGAAACTGTAATTTTCGTTTTCGAAAAGGCTGTTGAAGAAGTCTATTTCACACAAATATTTGTAATATGAAATGTAATATTGAAGTTGTGTAGAATTTCAAATACCTGCTTGTTCCATTTTACAGTAAAGGCCAAAAACCTTTTTCAAAAAGGATTTTTGCACATTTTAAAATAGATGACATACAAAAAGAGATATGGTTATTTTTATTTTGTGCAACGCACTATGCTAGGTAACAGAACTTGTAATTTTAGTTTTCGCAAAGGCTGTTAAAGATGACTTTTTGCCAAAAATATTAGTAACAGGCAATGTAGCACTGAAGCTCTGTAGAATTTCAAATACCTGCTTTTTCCAATTTTACAGTAAAAGCGAAAACGTTTTTTAAGAGGAATTTTTGCACATTTCAAAATACGTGACATACAAAAAGAGATATAATATATGTGGTTATTTTTATTTGGTGCAATGCAGTATGCTAGGTAACAGTACTTGTAATTTTAGTTTTCGCAAAGGCTGTTAAAGATGCCCTTTTGACACAAATACCTGTAGAATGCAATATAGCATGAAAGCTCGGTAGAAGTTTTAACACCTGCCTTTTCGATTTTATAGTAAAAGCGAAAAACGTTTTTTTAAAAGGAATTTTTGCGCATTTCAAAATACATAAAATATCAGTTATCAGAGATATGCTTATTATAAATTGATTCAAAGCACTATGCTAACAAGTAACAGAATTTGTAATTTTGGTTTTCGAAATGGCTGTTGAAGAAGTCTGTTTGACACAAGTATTTGTAATATGCAATGTAACATTGAAGCTGTGTAGAATTTTAAATACCTGCTCGTTTCATTTTACAGTAAAAGCGAAATCTTTTTTCTAAATAAATTTTTGCTCATTAGCCCGACCGAGGGCTTATGGAACGGTCTTGTCTGTCTGTCTGTCTGTCTGTCTGTCTGTTAGGTCTCTAACTTTCGCAAATCTTAATCAAAAATTTTTTTACTCCGGATTTGAACGAATTGGCCCAAGTTACAGGCTAAGTTCGTTGGCTATAAAAATCGTTCGAAAGGTTTTCTCAAAATTCCTTAATTGTCATTTGGCCGAGGAGATAGTCAATTCAACTTTTAGTCAAAATTTAAATTTCACCGCTCTTAATAATAAAAGAATTTGACATACCCATAAATAAATTTCATATGGTCCAACCTTTCCGTGAATTTTATATCGTTTCTGTTTTACAAGTAATAGAAATATGTAAATTATCCAAAAATTTGCTTTGGAAAAGGAGAACATTACAATTTTAAAATTGTTTCCTTTGCTTTGTTAGCGGGATAGCAATAAAAATTTTAAATCGTTTTCAAAATTTGCTTGCTTCTCAAAATTTGGAAATTTGCTTCTCAAAATTTCAATATTTGCTTCTCAAAAGTTCAATATTTGCTTCTCAAAATTTCAATACTTGTTTCTCGAAATTTCAATACTTGTTTCTCGAAATTTCAATATTTGTTTCTCGAAATTTCAATACTTGTTTCTCGAAATTTCAATACTTGTTTCTCGAAATTTCAATACTTGTTTCTCGAAATTTCAATGTTTGCTTCCCAAAATCTCAATATATGCTTCTCAAAATTTCATTATATACTTCTCATAATACTTTCTCGTTGGTCCATTGTTGTTCTACTCTTGTAATAAATTTCTAAAGTAGACAATAGTGAAATCCTCTAATGCTATTGCCAAGTCCGCGAGTGCCAAGTCCGCCAACGGGTTATATAACGGAGGGCATCAATCGCATTAGCACGACCGCAGGTCGTGCTAATGTGGTTGCAGCCCGGAGTCACCAACGGCTACCCAGTCCGAGAACGGGCGCGAACGAAGGTCAAGCAAGTCTCATTAGACCGACCGAAGGTCGGGCTAATGATACTGCTTGGCCGGAGTTTTTTAAAACTTATAACATACCAACCATCAAAGATAGGTTAATTACAAATTTGAATATTCGCTTCCCAGAATTTCACTATTAGCTTCCAGAATTATATTATTCGCTAGCCAGAATTTTAATAGTCGGTTCACAAAACTTCTGTATTTTCTTACCAAACAGTTCAAATTTGTTTCACAAAATTCTAAAATTCACATAAAATTTGAAAATACGCTTTACAAAAGATTCAAAAATTAGACTCCCAAATTCACTTCCAATTTTCTGTACTATTCAATAAACAGTTATTATTTGAGAATTTAAACTATGTGATTATTTTCTAAGTCTCAAACTAAGAATACACCTGCAGGGTTTCTGGACGGCCAAGAAACCTTGGAAATAGGGATACATTGTTTATATACATTGTTTATATATATTGATACATTGTTTATATATTAAATCAAATCAAGAGAAATACTAAAGTATTCGGTTATTTCTATCGATGTCTATTAAATTTTGAAGAAAATTCGGTTTTCATGTTTTCTAATCTTAAACTACAAAGTTAGCTAGTGTGTTTTCACTGATATAGCAAATACAAAAATTTCCGACAAATTACAGTTTTTCATTATTTGGAGGAAACTATCAATACTAATGCCATATCCCGTCCACACTGCTGTATCATGTTAATTAGCTGTGGTTCATTCTCATATATAGCATTATCACTACTTTTAACCATACACTTAACAAAAATGAACAACCGAAACACGGAAGCAAAACATATTTGGCTTTGCAGGACTCATTGGACATTGGAGAGATTTTCTGTTCAGAGACTACATATCCCCATTTAGATGAAAAAATTCAGCAAATTGACTCCCTTGGTGGATATTCACTCCAGTTATAAATTTTTGATTTAATTCTGACAGTAGGATTATTTTACGTCAATTAAAGGCAAAAAGAAGCGTCGTGATATGTGAAGGAATTTCTCCATAGAACTCCAAAAGTCGGTCGTGCTTAACATTCCTTAAGGGAGCTATTTTCATACCAAATTGTGTCAGTGACCGATAGACTTTTCGATTCATTGAGACGTTATTATCTGATCTGCTTGTTATGGAAATGAGAATGGCTCTCAGTGATTTCAAAGAAAATTTCCACATCAGTGCAAAGCATATTAAGTAGCTTGTCACCCATCCGAACACTCCGAAGTTGAAGATTGATATGGTAGCGAATTCCATAAAGTCGAGAAGGTCGTAGAATTTGATTGAACCGAAGGAGCACAGTATGATGACTGAATACAACGTAATGGTAACTGAAGGAAGTAGCATTGGATGTAAACTTTCATGGAATAAAATATTCAGGATCCGAGTTCGGTTGTAAACACCAATTTGATATTCCAAATCGTGTTTTCGGCATCTGTAATAATAAATTTATTGGATTCGAGGACTGCGAACTCCAAACACCTATAATAAGAACTTATCTATTTAGTTACCTTAATTGGTGCATCCAATAGAATATCCGTAGTAGTACAATTATGACGTACACGTACAGTGTAATAGACCAATAGAAGGAACTGAGGATCAAGAAGTTTTGTAATACTCGTACTCCAAAATGTAGCGTCCAATGTATTGAGAAAATATACAGTGGGTAATTGCTTTGCAGAACAATTGCGAAATATATTAATCCTAGCGGACCGACGATTGTACTTATCGGGATCATAAACGTTGCCATTAAAATTTCCAAAATGATGTATATAGATGTAGTGCTATTGAATCCTTCACGGCCATCTACACCTTTAAACAGAACAAATTTAAAATTCATAGTTTTCAAAAAATTAGTTGACATATCTTTTTTCGACCAGATTTTACGGTTCCGCAAATATGTACTAATTATTTTTATAAAAGGAGTTTCTTAAGTATATACCTTTATAGTAAATTATATACTTAATAAATTGGTTATAGTAAACTATAACCAATTTATACTGAATCTCATAGTTATTGTTAACTGATATTTTTCTTCCGTCATTTCAAATTTTCATTGGGTTTAGCTAAAATTAAGTACCCTACTATTTTTTCTACCTTTAGTATTTATAAGTCGTATTGAAATGCAATTAGATGGTGCAGATTACAAATATTGAAAAAATGGAACATTAATTACTTACAAACTAGCAAATAATAGGTAATAATTGCGATAACTTTATTGTGATTATTTCTATGAAAACACATCTGTTCATTGAAAATTTATTATATCTACGGATAGTTAAATACAAAATTTTTTTATGTAACTTTTCATTATTGGAACTCATTTCTTTCTATAATAGCAGTGCCACAAAATTAATAAAAGGATGATTTAAACTTGCCGTTTTTGAACATAATTGTTTCCCCGTACAAGTAATTCAAAATTTCTTGAATATATTTTGCTCTTGCTAAACTGCTGCATATAATCACAACACAGCATGCATGAAAAATAAAGACCACAAATCCCATCGTTAGTGATGAAATGTCCAATGAATTTGCATCGCTGTTCTGAATGGACTGTACAAGTTGCATTGCTGTCTGGATAGCAAATACAATATTCAAAATAGCTAAAAATTTGATACGAAACTGTGAATTTGCCGTCACAAATTTTTGACTATCATGATCCCAAAAAAACGGAGCCCCGCACAAAAAAGATGCAATGTTGACATACAATCCAAGCCAATTAAAATATTGGCACTTTAATTGAGAAATTATGCAAGTTACATAGTGTTGGAATAATCCTCGATGAGTTACTGTCCGTGTTCTGAAAAATAGTGCAAACATTTTGCACGCAAACAAAAGAAGTCTCTTGAATTCACAGTAACTAACACACTTAAGGACTAAACTAAAGGGCCGATGTTGGCGTAAAATCCAAACCAGCTATAATAGTTAACTTTCACTTTATACAGTAGTTTATGTACGTGGCGTTGAAAATTTGACTTCTGGTACGGAGAAAAAAAGGTCATAATATATATAGTAACTTAAAATTGCAAACTACGTACCTAAGTCCGCGAAGACTTAGGTACTCAATAAATGAGAAGCAGAATGTTGAGCGTAATACATTCATATATTCGGTTAATCAATAATGCAAAACTACTGTATGTTCTCCCTTCTGTTGTGTTTGGTTGCTTTAAGTAATAGTCGATGTAATAAATCAAGAAAGCTTTGACGTTTTTGTACCACCTTGTTTTAATAATGGGCTAGCGAAATGAGATGTTCAATTTTGAAAGTAAGAATACCCTGACGTCAAAATTGGACATCATGTGCATCAAAACATTAATGAAATGCGTTGATTGAATATTCAAAAAGGTATCTAGGTAAATGCTTGTTTTCACTGAATTGATGATGAATTTTTAAGTCCCAAATTCTTCACTTACTGTATGAAAAATTCGAGCAAATTCAAACTTTATTGAATAAATTCTAATAAATAGGCGTTTGATATGTCCCTTTTGTTTAACGTCCTCTGCTGCAGAGGTCAGCATTTCAGAAAATTTTAGGATCCAATATCAGTGAATCCATATTGGATCCTAAAATTTTCTGATTCTCATTGAATTTAAGGAACCGAAACCAGTATTTTTAAGTTTTTTTATCAATGAATCAGTCCCATTTGGAATTTCTGAATCAGTAGAAACCACTCTCTCTGGTTCTGGTTTGCCGACATCTACTCTGCTGCATAATATCATAATATGTAATGGTAATGGTTTATTCAATCAGCTTACGTTGTGATTGGCAAATATAAAGCCTGCTATTTTATAACTTTGATGGAGGTAATTAATAACTGTTATTGGAGCACTTTTAGATAACCATATTCTCAGAAGGACAAGGCTGCATTGTTTTAGCGGAGACTATAAGATAATAGAATTGAGTAGCGATTAAGGTTTTAAGGTTTATTTGGCTTGTAATTTTGTGACAGAACAAATTCTGCAAAAGGTTTTTGATAAAACTGAAACAACCTTACAATGTGCAATAGGTAGATCTTTTTTTCCACTGAATCAATATAAATTTGCATTTTATGTCAAAAAAATTACAGAACGCATGACTGCTTGTTTGACAAATTTTACTTCTCGCATGAATGAAAAATATATTTGTGAGGACATGTAATCTTCAAGTTACGTATTTAAGAAATACATTTAATTTTGAACACCAATGGTCAAAAACATGTACCTAATTATACATCGCCTAAAGCGTGGTCTTCCTACCAGTAAAACAAGCCTTAACTGTAATCTCGAGTTTTATAAATGGTATTCATTTTCACTAGTTCATTATCTAGCTTCCACAAAGTATAGTCTACAATAATGCTGGACTCTGTCATCGTCAGTGGGCGGAATCACACCTACCTTCAGTGGGAGTTGTTACAATTCATTTCAGTGGGCGTAATTGCATTTGCCTTTAGTGGGCGAAGTATTAGAATAATTCATTTGGGTAAAACAGAATGCTCGTAAATTCAAAAATTACTCAATCAAGTGCAATGAAGATATTTTGCACAGGAACCTGAGCACAATGACAATCTGTTTGGCAATGTTGACTCCCGGTCCCGAGTGGAAACCATTTTTCTCGCGGCAAGAAAGGATTGACATATGTACGGATAGACAACGCGGTTCCATAAATAAGTCTCTGACTCCTTAAAACTCTGAATTTATCTGTTTAAAATATGGTTTTTTGGATATATTCCACCAGAATAAAAGATTTGTCGGCAATTATTGTGTCTGCCGGAAATGTTTCAGTAATCGCATGTGAATTTGTATCTTTAATGAACATATACTGGTTTGGCATAATATCATATACAATTGCCAATAGTCACCGTTTGGACTGTGAAGGCTCCAATTTGATGATTTATTTTTTAGTAGTACCTACCCTACGACTTGATTTCTCTTTTGAGAAATAATTACGCAATTTTTTATAGACTTTACAAAAGAAAATAGTTGGCAGTTTTAAGACAATGTATATAGGTATATGGTTGAGCTGTTTTTGGTAGTTACTGTATTGCTTCATTAATTACCAATCAAGGTTGCCTTTAAAGAAGGAAAAATATAATAAATGAATGAGCATTGATGCCCATTACCTCAATAGCTTTTCCTCTGACAATAGGAATGAATTTATTATCACCACTTGCATTACATTAACCAGGTTGTCGATACCATGTAGTAAAGGTCCATAAATTTCACAAATGCGGCATGTATTTTATTTGCAACAAGCGGTACATGTCGTAAATAACCAAAGTGGAGTATATTTCCCACGAGATTATGTAGCTTAATTCAATTAGGGCATATACGAAAGTTACGGCATGCGGCATTAAATAATAATTTCCGGCGCACCAGCTTTTTACTCTGATATTAACTTAAAAATTGGCAATATAAGCAACTTTTCTTTTTAGCTACCCATTGCACTCCAATTATTAGCTTTAAAGTACTTCATTATTAATTCGGAATTTCAAGATACTGACTATTTGTACAGTGGAAGCAGTTTTGGGTAATTAGTTGAGCGGGGCAACAATTACGACATAAACTTTTTTGTATTTTATAGAAGTAATTCCACGTCAAGTACAATTATAACTAACTGGCTCTTAATTCGTGAAGCACGGTATCTTTTTTTGATTCTGTATTTATAATACTGCTGCCGATGTAAACAATATTTGCGTCACTGAACCCAATTTCACTTTTAATTAATAATAACATTTGATTGATTAGACTGTGTAAAGCCCGTATTAAAAATGCTGAACAACACACTTTGAGACTTACTGTATATAATTTAAAAATATGAAAGAATAATTCCGCCTAAACGACGGAATTGGATGTATCACCTTTAGTTGCAGACAAAGGAGAATAATATCTATTACCACCAGTCGCCAATCCATCAGACTGTACGACTCAATCAATATAATTAAGATGTATTATTAAAGTGACACTTCAAAACCTCATTAAATTGGACAACAACCAGCGACGTCGACCCAACGATTGCAGAATATGAGTCATGGTGTATAACTGAAACTGTCTGTTGACGGACGGATGACTGCGTCCGGCAGTAGGTGGAGATGGAGGAGGAGAATATGGTGGGAGATGCTGAACGGATGTCAAAGTCAATGTCAACTGCAGTAGGTCCCATTTTGTTGATAAATACATATAAAATACATTTGGTACTTAAAAGCATACTTGCCGTGTTCTAAAGAAATGTTATATATTCTGTATATCTATATCTATGGTTTATTCTAAGTTATTTAAAAGCAAATGGTGTCAGTGACCTGTAGATTTTTTGATTAATTGAAATACCATTGTCTGATCTTCCAGTTATGGAAAGGAGAATGGCTCTCAGTGGTTTCAGAGAATACTTCATGCAAAGTAGATTAAATAGCTTCCATTTAAATTTAAATAGCTTCAAAGCAGATTAAAACCCATCCGAACACTCCGAAGTTGAAGATAGAGATTTTCTCGAATTCCACAAAGTCGAGAATGTCGTAGAATCTGATTGAACCAAAGCAGCACAGTATGATTACTGAATACAACGCAGTTGTAACAACAGGAAGTAGCATTGGATTCATTTTCATTGACACGACGGCAGGTCCTTATAGCGTAACTGCATGCCCGGAGTTACAAACGGTTGTCCAGTCCCCTCGAACTAGGCAAGCAGTATCATTACAGTTTTTTTGTTTACTTCATTTTTGTAGTTATTCCCGTTACGCGAAGCCTTTTTAATATGTAGAAAAGAAAAAGAGCGTAGAAATAACGCAAAGCTTTTACAATATGACTATGCCTTATTCTTAGTTAATTAAAAAGTATATAGTTATACTTTGTTGGTGCTTTTTGTGAGACTTTTGTAATTTCTTTCTTGCAGATTAAACAAAGAACTTAGATGACGTTGACACAATTCATGTATGTTTGATAGTCAAGTTCAAGTTCAGGAGTCCAATTGTGCCAAATATTTGGCACTACATTCTATACTTCTCCTGGATGATTTGAATACTGGTTTTCCAATTTTAGGCCACTATCACTAGCAGTGACATATTATGCTGTGTAGACTGATAATATTAAGTATTTGTGACATCCGCATGTATTTTAATTTTACGCTTAATATGTGAATCAACAATCAAAATTAAAAAGCAGTTTTGACTTTGCAAGACTAGGGGGTCGCATTGGTGAGATTTTTCTATACAGAGCCCAGCTATCCCCATTTCGAAAAAAAATTTTTTAATTGGTTCTCCTAGAGACTTAATTACTGTTTCTTTTAATTTTTGATTTATTAATTACCGCAAGCTTATTCTAAGTTAATTAAAAAGCAAAAAGCAGCGTCGTGATATGTGAAGGAATTTCTCCATAGAATTCCAAAAGTCGGTCGTGCTTAACATTCCTTAAGGGAGCTATTTTCATACCGAATGGTGTCAGTGACCGATAGACTTTTCGATTCATTGATACGCCATTATCTGATCTGCTTATTATGGAAATGAGAATGGCTCTGAGTGATTTCAAAGAAAATTTCCACATCAAGGCAAAGCAGATTAAGTAGCTTGTCACCCACCCGAACGTTCCGAAGTTGAAGATTGAGATTGTAGCGAATTCCATAAAGTCGAGATTGTCGTAGAATTTGATTAAACCGAAGGAGGACAGTATGATGACTGAATACAACGTAATGGTAACAGCAGGAACTAGTAATGGATATAAACTTTCGTGGAATAAAATATTCAGTATCCGAGTTCGGTTGTAGACAGCAATTTGATATTCCAAATCGTGTTTTCGGCATCTGTAATAATAAATTTATTGGGTACAGTTACTGTGAACTCCAAATGCCTACCTATATAATAAGAACTTAGCTATTTAGTTACCTTAATTGGTGCATCCAATAGAATATCCGAAGTAGTACAATTATGACGTACACGTACAGTGTAACTGACCAGTAGAACGAACAGACGATCAAGATGTTTTGCATTAATGGAATTCCAAATTGTAGGGTCCAATGTATTGAGAGAATGTACAGTGCGGAATTGTTTTGTAGAACAATTGCGAAATATACTAATCCTAGCGGACCGACGATTGTACTTATCGGGATCATAAACGTTGCCAGTAAAATTTCCAAAATGATATACATAGACGTACTTGTATTGAACCCTTCACGGTTATTCGCACCTATAAACAAAACATGCGTAAAATTGAAGTTATAATTATTATATCTTTACTTTTTTAACCAAATTTCATATTCCAAGGTTTTGTAAATGTGCACTAATTATTTTCATAAAATGCGTTTTACTTAGGAAGCGCATCGTTTAAGAAGCAGTATTATCTATCATTATAAGTTTCATCGTTATCGTTGCCTGATATTTTTGCTGCAGCAATTCAAATTTCCAATATGTTTCGCTAAAATGGAAATGGTATTGATTGCAAAAATTCTATTGCGATAATTTCTATTAAGATATAAAAATGGAGTCCGAGTGAGTCAGCCGCAGGAGGTAGTCGCATTGTAAAATTTCTCCACAATTATTATATTTTACCAGTGTAATTTATTGATTGTCGTAATCATTTTTATACTTGTGTGTGTCTCATTTTTTGCGCTATAATATTTTGTATAAGATATGGGTCGTAATAAGTGTAAAAGTGCAAAAATCTGTAAAAACAGTGAATTTCGTAGTTCAAGTTCTAAATTGCCAATTGAAAACGAACTGTTACGTGTGCCTGTGCCTAATTTGCAGGATATGCAGATGGATCTCTCTCAGACAACAGACTTATCTCTCCCTGCCTTGTCTCAGAAAGTCGACCAGATAATACAGTGCCTTGTCTTAACGCAGGAAAAGCATGCCGGCTTCACGGCGGGACTGGAAATCCTCAGTGCTGCTTTTAATAAAGTTTCAGCCGAAATAACCAAATTACATAGTAAACTAGACGAAAGAGACAAAGTGATAAAGAACCTATGCAGTCGTATCGACCTTCAGCAGCAGCAGGGCAAAACTCAACCGAAGCAATATTCAAGTAACCAGATAGTAATTCATGGTATGGAACACAAATCAAATGTAAGTAAATACAGCCTGTTGTCTAATTTCTTCTCGAAAAACTTAAACTTAACCGTATATATAACCAACATAATCACACTGGGTAAGCAAGACAATGCACCATTACTAATTGCACTTACTGACTCTGGGGATAAGCGAAAAATATATGCAAATGCCTACAAATTACGTGGAACAGGAATAAATATACAAAATGCAATGACGCCGGAGGAGAGAGCAACACGAAAAGTTCTTGTACAGAAACTGAAAGAAACAAAACTAGCAAATACTCCAGCCTACATACGAGGATTTAAATTATACATTGGTAGCAATGAAGACCAGAAAATATACATATGTTCCAATGGAGAAATTAAACAGGAGGCTTAACCGCTCCCTCAGTGGCAACTATGATTATTAAACCGCGAACTGATTCTACTGTATGAATTAAATTGTTGAAAAGTGTACGCAGTTCTGTTAAATAGATAATCTTTTGTGTAATTTAATCTAAGTAAACACAAATATCTCTCGGTTTTGACTCACTCGGGCTCCCTACCTGCAAATCACCTGGTAACACAAATTTAAAATGATTATTAACCGATATTTTTGACTTATTATCAATATTACCTAAAATGTGAATTGACTTATTGAAAACGATTATTATATATTTGCAGATACCTTAAAATTAGAATTGTAACTCTTTAATAATAACTTTTTTGTATTTGCAGGGAATATAAAATTTCAAAATGTATTAACAATAATTAGCATCTCTTGTATAGGACTTTAAATATTTGATGTCATTTGGGTTGAAATCTAATAATTTTCACGATTTATATTGTATTAATGCAAATTGTAACTGAAATGTGTCTTTGAACCGGCATTGCCCATGTTCAAAATAATAAATACATACATACATTAAGATATAATATCTGTTCATGGAGAATTTATTACATCTAGGGATAGTTAAATACAAGCCAAAGCATATTACATAACTTATTAGAATTCATTTCTATCTACAGTAATTGTGCCACACAATTAATAGAAGGATGATTTAAACTTGCCGTTTTTGAACGTCATAGTTTCTGTGTACAAGTAGTTCAAAATTCGCTGAATATATTTTGCTTTTGCTAAACTGCTGTATATAATCACAACACAGCATGCATGAAAAATAAAAACCACAAATCCCATCGTTAGCGAAGAAATATCCAATGCATTTGCATCGCTGGTCTGAATGGACTGTACAAGTTGCATTGCTGTCTGGATAGCAAATACAACATTCGAAATAGCTAAAAATTTGGTACGAAACTGTGAATTTGCCGTCACAAATTTTTGACTATCATGATCCCAAAAAAACGGAGCACCGCACGAAAAAAATGCAATGTTGACATACAATCCAAGCCAATGAAAATATTGGCACTTTAATTGAGAAATTATGCAATTTACATGGTGTTGGAATATCTCTCGATGAGTTACTGTCCGTGTTCTGAAAAATTGTGCAAACATTTTGCACACAAACAAAATAAGTCTGTTTAAACTGTTCCGTTTATATTGACGTAAAATCAAAACCAGCTAAAATAATTAAATTTCACTTTATATAATAGTTTATGTATAGTTGCATTGATGGCGACCAGGGATGAATTACTTCGTGGTAAGGATGCAATGAATATATGACTTCTGGTGCGGAGAAAAAAAGCTCATAATATATACAGTAACTTAAATATGCAAACCACGTCAGCGGCCACTTACTCAATAAATGAGAAGCCGAATGTTGAGCGTAATACATTCATATATTCGGTTAATCAATAATGCAAGACTACCGTACATTTTCCAGAAGTTTTCCCTTACTTTGTGTTTAATTGCTTTAAGTAATAGTCGAGGTGATAAATCAAGAAAGCTTTGACGTTTTTGTTCCATCTTTATTAAGAGGAGCGCAGCGAGCTCTTTATAATAATGAATGATCTGTCTGTGTGTCTGTCTGTGTGTTCGCGATTGTGTGTTCGCTTTAAAGCTGGGCACAGCAACTCGCAGTAGAGGTGGGCACAGTGACCCGCAATCAAATACTCACCGCTTACCACGCGACTCCTTTTTACATCTGTGTTAACGGGTTTATTTAATAATGGGACTACCGAAATGAGATGTTCAATTTTGAAAATAAGAATACCAGAGTATTCTTATTTTCAAAATTGGACATCATGTGAGTCAAAACATTAATGAAATGCTTGATTGAATATTCGAAAACGTATCTAAATACTTGTTTTCACTGAATCGATGATGAATTTTAAAGTCCCAAATTCTCCACTCACTGTGTGAAAAATTCGAACAAATCCAAACTTTATTGAATAAATTTTAATAAATAAACGCAGGATATGTCGTTTTTGTTTAACGTCCTCTGCTGCAGAGGTAAGCATTTCCGAAAATTTTAGGAACCAGTATCCACAACCAGATTCAACAGGTACCAAGTACCTGTATTCTCGCTTAAATTTATGGAACCGAAACCAGTCAAAAAATGGTAACATAACACTTAACAATCTTGTTATTAAATGCAAAAGTAAATTAGGACAATTTTATTACATTGAATTTAAAGTTTTTTACTCATTAAAAATGTTTCCAAAAGGTAACCGTTATTGGAGTTAGGAACCGTGACCAAACCGGAACCAGTGATTTTCAGGAAACCAAACCGAACAGGAAACAGTCCCATTTGAAATTTCTGAATCAGTAGAAACCAGACTGGCTCTGGTTTGCCGACCTCTACTCTGCTGTATAATATCACAACATGTAATGGTTTATTCAACCAGCTTACGTTTGTGATTGGCAAATATAAAGCCTACTATTTTATAACTTTGTTGGAGGTAATTAATAAATGTTATTGAAGCACTTTTAGATAACTATATTTTCAGAAGGACAAGGCTGCATTGTTTTAGCCGAGACTATAAGATAAGAGAAATGAGTAGCGATTAAGGTTTTAAGGTTTACTTAGCTGGTAGTTTTGTTGCAGAACAAATTCTGCAAAAAGTTTATGATAAAAGCTGAAACAACCTTACAATTTGCAATAGATCCTTTTTCCACTGATTCAATATTAATTTGCATTTTATGTCAAAAAAATTACAGAACGCATGATTGCTTGTTTGACAAATTTTTCTTGTCGCATGAATGAAAAATAGATTTGTAAGGACATGTAATCTTCAAATTACGTATTTGGGAAATACATTTAATTTGAATATACCAATGGTCAAAAACATGTACCTAATTATACATCTGCTAAAGCCTAAAGCTTAGCCTTCCTACGAGCATAGCAAGCCTTAACTTTAATATTGTGTTTTATAAATGGTATTCATTTTCACTAGTTCATTATCTAGCTTCCACAAGATATACTCTAAAATAATACTGCACTCAGTCATCGTCAGTGGGTGGAATCACACCAACCTTCAGCGGGAGTAGTCACAATTCATTTCAGTGGGCGTAATCAAGTTTGCCTTTAATGGGCGACGTATTAGAATAATTCATTTGGCTTACATAATGCTCGTAGATTCAAAAATTACTCAATCAAGTGCAATGAAGATATTGTGCACAGGAAACTGAGCACAATGACAATCTGTTTGGTAATGTTGACTCCCGGTCCCGAGCAGAAACAATTTTTCTCGCGGGAAGAAAGGATTAACACACGTACGTACGGACAGACAACGCGGTTCCATAAATGAGTCTCTGACTCGCTAAAACTATGAATTTATCCCTGTTTAAAATATGGTTTTTTGGATATATTCCACCAGAATAAAATATTTGTAGGTAATTATTTTGTCTGCCGGAAAAGTTTCAGTATTCACATGTGAATTTGTATGCTTAATGAATATACACTGGATTGGCATAACAGCGTATACAATTTGGACAGTGAAACCTCCAATTTGATGATTTATTTTTTATTAGTGCCTACCCTACGACTTGATTTCTCTTTTGAGAAATAATTACGCAAATTTATTACGAACTTTACAAAAGAAAAATGTTGGCAGTCTTAAGACAATTTATATATGGTTCAGATTTTGGTAGTTACTATATGGCTTCATTAATTATAATCAAGGTTGCCTTAAAAGAGGAAAAAATATAATAAATGAATGAGCATTGATGCCCATTACCTCAACAGCTTTTACTCAGACAATAAGAATGAATTTATTATCACCACTGGCATTACATTAACCAGGTTGTCGATAGCATGTCGTAAGAGTCCATAAATGCCACAAATGCGGCATGTATTTTATTTGTAGCTTGCGGTAAATGCCGTAAATAATCTACGGCGAACTACATTACAGTATATTTCCCACGAGCTTATGTAGCTTTTATTTTTATCTTATTTGCCATTCAAGAAAAAGTAATGTCCTGACCAACCGGATATGTTTATAAAATACTTTACAATGCATACTTTACTAATGAAACTAAGAATACATATGTGGGGCTTCTGAAATGCCATAAAAGTTTAAAAAAGCTAGTCAATTTTATAGTTGCGTGAATTTCGATACCTTTTCCCGTAAATTCGTTTTAGCGAGCCAGAGGCTCACTTATGGAACCGTGTTGTCTGTCCGTATGTACGTATGTGAGCACGATAACTCTTGAAAGCATTGACTGATTTGGATAAAACCTCGGATTTGGACTCATCTCGACCTAGTTAGGAACCCTATTTAAAATGGGCGTGGTCACCCATCCCTTTCGGAGGTAACGCGCGCTCACTTTAAAAGCAATAAAATATGAAAATGGGGTTTTGGGTACTAAAATATCTTACACCGCTTCTAGTAGTTTGTTAGCGGGATAGTAAAAAATATTTTACACCGCTTCCACTTTATAAGCAATAAAATACTCAAATAGGGTTTTTAGGTGTAAATGTGGTTTTTAAATGTGACCACTTTTGAGAAGCGGTATACACACTTTTTTGGTGCTTCCCACTTTATGAAGCGGTAAGCTAACTTTTTGGGTGTTTCCCACTTTATGAAGCGGTAAGCTAACTTTTTGGGTGTTTCCCACTTTATGAAGCGGTAAGATAACTTTTTGGGTGTTTCCCACTTTATGAAGCGGTAAGCTAACTTTTTGGGTGCTTCCCACTTTATGTAGCGGTAAGCTAACTTTTTGGGTGTTTCCCACTTTATGAAGCGGTAAGCTAACTTTTTGGGTGTTTCCCACTTTATGAAGCGGTAAGCTAACTTTTTGGGTGTTTCCCACTTTATGAAGCGGTAAGCTAACTTTTTGGGTGTTTCCCACTTTATGAAGCGGTAAGCTAATATTTTGGATGATATTCGAAGCATTTATTATTTATATGACAACCAATTAATTTAGGCCCAATTTCAGTAAAGAGGTAATTAATTCATTTTAACCCTGTGGCTCGCTTCATGTTACGGCTTGGCAATGTTTTTCATATATTTTCAAATATGAAGCAATAAAATCAACGACTGTGCTTTTATCAAAAGCCGACAATAATACTTGTTAGCTTTTTCAAAGGAATCATTATATTCCAAATAGGAAACTAAGAATACATATGTGGGGCTTCCCAATTGCCTAAATAGTTTAAAGGAGCTGGTCAATTTCATAGTCGCGTGAATGGCGATGATTTTTTCCGTAAATTCGTTTTCCATATATTTTCAAAAATGAAGCTATAAAATCAACGAATGTGCTTTCATCAAAAGCCGAAAATAATACTTGTTAGCTTTTTCAAAGAAATTAAAGTTTTTCATTATATTCCAAATATGAAACTAAGAATACATATGTGGGGCTTCCCAATTGCCTAAATAGTTTAAAGGAGCTAGTCAATTTCCATAGTCGCGTGAATGTCGATACTCTTTTCCGCAAATTCGGTTTTCATATATTTTCAAATGTGAAGCTATAAAATCAACGACTGTGCTTTCATCAAAGGCCGACAATAATACTTGTTAGCTTTTTCAAAGGAATTAAAGTTTTTCATTATATTTGAAATATGAAACTAAGAATACATATGGTGGGTTTCCAAGTTCCAGAAAAGTTTAAAGGAGCTAGTCAATTTCATAGTCGCAATGGGGATGCTTTTTTCCGTAAATTCTTTTTTCATATATTTTCAAATATGAAGCTATAAAATCAACGACTGTGCTTTCAGCAAAGGCCGACAATAATACTTGTTAGCTTTTTCAAAGGAATTAAAGTTTGTCATCATATTACAAATATGAAACTAGGAATACATATGTGGGGCTTCTGAAATGCCATAAAAGTTTAAAAGAGCTAGTCAATTTCATAGTCGCGGGAATGTCGATACTTTTTTCCGAAATTCGTTATTCATATATTTTCAAACATGAAGCAAAAAAATCAACGACTGTGCTTCCATCAAAAGCAGAAAATAATACTTGTTAGCTTTTTGAAAGGAAATAAAGTATTTCATTATATTCCAAATATGATACTAAAAATATATATGTGGGGCTTCCCAATTGTCAGAAAAGTTTAAAAAAGCTAGTCAATTTTATAGTTGCGTGAATGTCGATACTTTTTTCCGTAAATTCGTTTTTCATGTATTTTCAAATGTGAAGCTATAAAATCAACGACTGTGCTTTCATCAAAGGCCGAAAATAATACTTGTAAGCTTTTTTAAAGAAATTAAAGGTTTTAATTATATTCCAAATATGAAACTAAGAATACATATGTGGGGCTTCCCAATTGCCAGAAAAGTTTAAAGGAGCTAGTCAATTTCATAGTCGTGTGAATAGTGATGCTTTCTTCCGTAAATTCGTTTTCCATATATTTTCAAATATGAAGCTATCAAATCAACGACTGTGCTTTCATCAAAGGCCGAAAATAATACTTGTTAGCTTTTTCAAAGGAATTGAAGTTTTCATTATATTCCAAATATGAAACTAAGAATATATATGTGGGGCTTCCCAATTGTCAGAAAAGTTTAAAAGAGCTAGTCAATTTCACAGTCGCATGAATTTCGATACCTTTTCTCGTAAATTCGTTTTTCATATATTTGAAGTTGAAGTTGAAGAGCTCACCAGCTAATTTGAGACTGAGTCTGACAGTCAACGTCATATAAGCATTCTCTCATTGGGTGAAAATGAATAAAATGACGTAAATTATTTCATGCGAGGCCCCTATTTGACTGAATAAAATTTTTGGTCATAGAAGCAATTTAACAAATCACTTGGCTCACATTTGATTAAATCATTTTTTTTATTTTCACCCAATGAGAGATTGCATACATGACATCGACAGCTTGGTCTCAAATTGGCTGGTGAGATCTATACTTACTTTACTGTGTAAACTTTTGGTTTTTTTAAATGTACATCATAAGAATTGTATTACTGCCTGACAAATAATTCACCATCAAATTTTACGCTTTTTACTGTAGATACAATTCAGCCATTCATATGATGTACATTTAAATACAACCATAGCTGGATGTACTGTCGTAACATACCTGAGTTTTTCGTGGAGTTTGCTGCTATGGAAACATTTTTTTATTTGCGCAGATTCGTCATTTAAGAATAACGTAGGTTGCGGTTGCCTTGCTTTTATTTGTGAATAATTCGTCACAAACTCAAATCAACCTATGGAATAGCTCCTAAATGACGAATTTGTGGCAACCATAGCAGGAAACTACACAAAAGCCGTCACCCAGGTATGTTTCGGTAATAATGATGTAATAGTGGTAAAGTAACAGTTTGTAGCAGTTTGTAACTTATTAACTTAAAAGTTATTTTCGGGTTTTGGGATTATAGGCTTTGGATTATAATTTTCCCCCTAGGCGGATCAGTGGTCATGGTGAAATTCATAAGAATAGCACATGGTATTATACTGTGCCTGGGCTCATAGTTGCACACTTTCTTATCTGGAAGGCATCAACTCTCTTCACGGTTGATTGCGGGAGAACAATGAGTCCATTCATTCGACCTCAGCTGAGTGGACTGAGCGAATGAATGGACTCATTGTTCTCCCGCAATCAACCGTGAAGAGAGTTTGAGGGCGAATGAATGGACTCATTGTTCTCCCGCAATCAACCGTGAAGAGAGTTGATGCGTTCCAGATAAGAAAGTGTGCAACTATGAGCCCAGGCACAGTAAAACTGATATGATCTAAAAACTTCAACTATGGTTGACGGTCCGCGAGAAGAGCACCGATTTTAGTGTCATGCATTCTTGCCAGTCCATGAAAACGATATGAATATAATAATACTGGACAGTCCACAGCAAGCAGAAGGGAAATAGTGGCACAAATGCATGACAGTCCATGGCAACTAATTGGTTTATAGTGGCATGTATAATGGACACTCCGTGCCAACAGATATGATTTTGCTAAATATTAGAATTTATAAATTTCAAAACTCCCTTCACGAAAATTAACAAAATTTTGGAATTTGCTTCTTAGAAATTCTTTTACTAAATGTCAAAATTTTCGGCCAAGGTATCCCAATTTCGATAACAAAATTCCTTTAAATGGTTCTCCTAGAGACTTTTTATTGTTTTCTTTTATTTTTCGATTTAATAATTACGGCACGTTTATTCTAAGTTAATTAAAAGCAAAAAGAAGCGTCGTGATATGTGAAGGAATTTCTCCATAGAATTCCAAAAGTCGGTCGTGCTTAACATTCCTTAAAGGAGCTATTTTGATACCAAATGGTTTCATTGACCGGTAGACTTTTCGATTCATTAATACACCATTGTCTGATCTGCTTGTTATGGAAATGAGAATGGCTCTCAGTGATTTCAAAGAAAATTTCCACATCAGTGCAAAGCATATTAAGTAGCTTGTCACCCATCCGAACACTCCGAATTTGAAGATTGATATTGTAACGAATTCCATAAAGTCAAGAAGGTCGTAGAATTTGATTGAACCGAAGGAGCACAGTATGATGACTGAATACAATGTAATGGTAACTGCAGGAAGTTGCAGTGGATGTAAACTTTCGTGGAATAAAATATTCAGTATCCGAGTTCGGTTGTAAACACCAATTTGATATTCCAAATCGTGTTTTCGGCATCTGTAATAATAAATTTATGGTATTCAAGGACTGTGAGCTCCAAATACCTATAAAAAGAACTTAGGTATTTAGTTACCTTAATTGGTGCATCCAATAGAATATCCGAAGTAGTACAATTATGACGTACACGTACAGTGTAATAGACCAATAGAATGAACAGAGGATCAAAGTGTTTTGTATTACTCGCACTCCAAATTGTAGGGTCCAATGTATTGAGAAAATATACAGTGGGTAATTGTTTTGGAGAACAATGGCGAAATATACTAATCCCAGTGGACCGACGATTGTACTTATCGGGATCATAAACGTTGCCATTAAAATTTCCAAATAGATATATATGGACGTACTTGTATTGAACCCTTCACGGTTATTCGCACCTATAAACAAAACATGCGTAAAATTGAAGTTAAAATTTACTTTTTTAACCTTTTATATTTCAAGTTTTCCTAAATGCGAACTAATTATTTTCATAAAAGGCGTTTTATTAAGGATACGGATTCTTTAAGAAGCCCTAACATTGTGTTTCGCCAATTCAAATTTACATTGTGTTTCGCTAAAATTAAGTGCTCTTATTATTCTACCTTTATTATTTATAAATCGTGTTGAAATATAATTTTATGACGCAGAGTAAAAATATTGGAAAAATCAAAAGTAGTTTTTGAAAAATTAGTAAATGATATGTATTGATTCTATAATTCTATTCTATAATTGGTAATTCTATTGCTATAATTATATTGATTATATCTACGGACAAGCAAAACCATATTACATAACGTATAAGAATTCATTTCTATCTACAGTAATTGTGCCACACAATTAATAGAAGGATGATTTAAACTTGCCGTTTTTGAACGTCATAGCTTCTGTGTACAAGTAATTCAAAATTTGCTGAATATATTTTGCTTTTGCTACACTGCTGTATATAATTAGAACACAACATGCATGAAAAATAAAAACCACAAATCCCATCGTTAGCGAAGAAATGTCCAATGCATTTGCATCACTGTGCTGAATGGACTGTACAAGTTGCATTGCTGTCTGGATAGCAAATACAACATTCGAAATAGCTAAAAATTTGATACGAAACTGTGAATTTGCCGTCACAAATTTTTGACTATCATGATCCCAAAAAAACGGAGCACCGCACGAAAAAAATGCAATGTTGACATACAATCCAAGCCAATTAAAATATTGACACTTTAATTGAGAAATTATGCAATTTAGATAGTGGTGAAATAATTCTCGATGAATTACTGTCCGTGTTCTGAAAAATAGTGCAAACATTTTGCACACAAACAAAAGAAGTCTCTTTAATTCACAGTAACTACTGCAATTTATCGACACTAACGACCGATGTTGACGTAAAATCCAAACCAGCTAAAGTAGTTCAATTTCACGTTGTATAATAGTTTATGTACGTGGCGTTGATTGGATTGATATTGACCAGGGATGAATTACTGCATGGTAAGGACGCGATGAAAATTTGATTTATGGTATGGAGAAAAAAAGGTCATAATGTTAATAATGTATATAGTAACTTAAAATTGCAAACTACGTCGGCGACGACTTACTCAATAAATGAGAAGCAGAATGTTGAGCGTAATACATTCATATATTCGGTTAATCAATAATGCCAGACTACCGTAAGTTCTCCCTTTTGTTGTGTTTGGTTACTCTTAGTGAAAGTCGAGATGATAACTCAAGAAAGCTTTGACGTTTTTGTTCCACCTTCTTTTGATAATGAGACTACCGAAATGAGATGCTCAGTTTTGGAAATGGGAATACCCTGACGTCAGAAATAACTCATCAAATTCTTCAAAACATAAATAAAATCCACCGATTGAATATTCGAAAGGTATCTAAGTGTTTGAAAATATTTTTCTCGCTCGAAGAAAGGATCCGTTCTGGAGAAAGAAAATAGGGTTTTCAGCTGATTTTCAAATTTAAGGAGAAAATTATTGGGTATAAAAAATTAGAAATTTTTTATACATTTAAAATATTTTTTACTACCATACTAACACAGTACTAGGAGGGGTGTAAGACATTTTAATACTCAAACCCCATTTTCTTATCTTACTCCTTATAAAGTGAGCACGCGTTATCTCAGATAGGGGTGGGGTGTCCACACCCATTTTCAATACGGTTCCTAACTATGCCGAGCTAAGTCCAAATCCCAGGTTTTATCCAAAGCGGTCCATACCTTCGAGAGTTATGTTGTTAACATACGTACGCAGGGACAGACAACGCGGTTCCATAAATAAGCCTCTGACTCGCTAAAATTGTGAATTTATCTGGTTGAAATTTGGTTTTTTGGATATATTCCACCAGAATAAAAGATTTGTCGGTAATTATTGTGTCTGCCGGAAATGTTTTAGCAATAGCATGCCAAGAGGTATATGCAATTTCCAATAGTCACCATTTGGACAGTGAAACCTCCAGTTTGATGTATTTTTTAGTATTAGTAGTAGTAGTGATTTTTTAGTAGTAACTATTCTACGACTTGATTTCCTTATTGAGAAATAATTACGCAAAATTATGAACTTTACAAAAGGAAAATGTTGGCAGTCTTAAGATAATGTATATATGGTTGAGCTTTCTTTGGTAGTTACTATAATGCAGCATTAAATACCAATCAAGGTTGACTTTAAAGAGGGAAAAATACAATAAATGAATGAGCATTGATGCCTATTACTTCAATAGCTTTTCCTCAGAAAAAGTGATGAATTTATTATGACCACTGGCATTACATTAACCTGGTTGCCGATAGCATGTCGTAAAGGTCCATAAATGCCACAAATGCGGCAAGTATTTTATTTGCATCATGCGGTGAATGCCGTAAATAACCTGCAGCGAACCAAATTACAGTTATTATTAGCTTTAAAGTACTTCATAATTAAGCCTACTTGTGTGGAATTTCAAGTTATAAGTTAGACGGGGCCAACATATTCGACAGAAAATTTTTAGTTTTATGGAAGTAATTCCACGTCAAGTACAATTAAAACCAACTGGTACTTGATTCGTGAAGTACGGTATGTTTTCGTTATTTATAATACTGCTGCCGATATAAACAATATTTGCGTCACTGAGCCAACTTTAAATTAATAATAACATTTGATTGATTATACTCTGAAGCCCGTATTAAAAATGTTGAAGTACAACACACTTTGAGACATATTGTATATAATTTAAAAATATTAAAGAATAATTCCGCCTAAACGACCCAATTGGATATAATATATTCACCTTTAGTTGCAGACGAAGGAGAGTAAATATCTATTACCGCCAGTCGCCAGTCCATCAGTCAGTCATCATCAGTATGACTCAATCAATATTTGTAGGATGTATTATTAGAGTGATACTATAAAACCTCAGGTATCCCTATTTACCGGTGGTACGTTTGGCAAAATTCGTGAAGCGTACCTTACAGAATGTCATTAAGCATTTTCATCTAGGTGTTATTGTTTTAAGCATTAAATTCAAATGAATTATAGAAATAGTTTCCCCGTAGGAGGACTCCTTTTTGATAGGGAACCGTAATGTTTAGATTTTCAATTCTCCGCCAATTAATAATGTCACTAATTTCTATGTCCAGATGTAAAAGTCGATGATGGTAATATTATCGAAGAAAAATCTATTGTTAGTATTATTTTTTTACTGTCACTAATTTGTATTTACTGCTTGTACAACTATTTCCTACCAAGCATTTTGCGGAATTGAGTATAACTAATATCTTGTTAGGTTCGCAAATATTTTTTTCCAAAAAAGTTTGAAATATATAAGTCGGTGAGGCAATGCTTATCTTCAGCATAAATTCATAACCGATTTATTAATTTCTATTACAGAAAATAACCCATTTTAACTAACTTTCCCCAATGCCATAAACTCTTCCTCTGATATTCCTTTAGTTCCTTCTATCAAATAATATTTTGGCATGCAGTCCGGAAACTTGCTAAAAATGTGTAATATTTTCTAAACGCAATTGTCTCTGTATTCACATTCATAGATAAATTTCCAACAAGCAAATTGGTGTAAATTCGCATCAAGTAATGGTATATCTATATCTATGGTTTATTCTAAGTTATTTAAAAGCAAAAAGAAGAGTTGTGATATGTGAAGGTATTTCTCCATAGAATTCCAAAAGCCGGTCATGCTTGACATTCTTTAAGGGAGCTATTTTCATACCAAATGGTGTCAGTGACCGATACACTTTTCGATTCATTGACATGGTATTATCTGACCTGGTTGTTGTGGAAATGAGAATGGCTCTCAATGATTTCAAAGAAAATTTCCACATCAATGCAAAGCAGATTAAATAGCTTGTGACCCATCCGAACACTCCGAAATTGAAGACTGAGATTGTAGCGAATTCCATAAAGTCGGGATTGTCGTAAAATCTGATTGATCCGAAGCAGCACAGTATGATGACATTGATGACTGAATACAACGCAGTTGTAACAACAGGAAGTAGCATTGGATGGAAACTTTCGTGAAATAAAATATTCAGTATCCGAGTTCGGTTGTAGACACCAATTTGGTATTCCAAATCGCCTTTTCGACATCTGTTATAATAAACTTATTGAGTTCACGCTATGTGGATATTAAATACCGATAATAAGGACTTAGCTATTTTGTTACCTGACTTGGTCCATCCAATAGAATATTCGAAGTAGTACAACCAAGATGTACACGTACAGTACAATAGTCCAATAGAAACCACAGAGGATTAAGATGTTTTGTAATACTCGTACTCCAAATTGTATTGTCCAATGAACTGAGGAAATATACGGCGGGTATTTGTGTTGCAGTACAGTCGCAAAATAAACTAATCCTGGTGGACCCAAAAGAGTACTTAGCGGGATCGTAATAATTACCATCAAAACTTCTAATAAGATGAATATAGATTTAGTGGTATTGAATCCGTCATTTACACCTTTTAACAAAAAAAGCGAAAAATTAAATGTTTTCTCATTATAGTATAGCATTATATTATAGTATTATATAGGTAACTTATTAGAATTCGTTTCTATCTACAATAATAGTAATGTCACATAACTAATAGAATGATGTTTTAAACTTGCCGTTTTTGAAAGTAATAGTTTCAGTGTACAAGTAGTTCAGAATTTCCTGAATATATTTGCCTCTTCTTAAACTGATGTGTATAATGAAAACACAGCATGAATGAAAAATAAATATCACAAATCCCATCGTCAGTGAAGAAATGTCCAATGTATTTGAGTCGCTGTGCTGAATGGACTGTAGAAGTTGGAGTGCTGTCTGGAAAGCAAATACAATATTCATAATAGCTAAAAATTTGAAACGATATTGTGAATTTGACGTCACAAATTTTTGTCTAGCACTGTCCCAAAAAAACGGAGCACCGCACACGGAAGAGGCAATGTTGACGTAAAATCCAAACCAATAAAAATAGTGGCATTTTAGTTGAGAAATTATGTAATTTACTTGGTGTTGGAATAAATCGCAATGAATTACTGTCCGTGTTTTGGAAAAGAGTGGAAACATTTTTATTTTAGACGCAAAAAGTCGGATTAATTTAACGAAATTTTTTTCAAAAACTAAAAGGACGATTTTGGCGTAAATTGCAGAAAATAGATAAACAGAGTCCTCCAGGAATACACGTTAGCTTTATCTCTCTTTGGACGACTAGTTTCAAATTTTTATCAATCCTTTTGTGCGTAGGAGCGCTTACAATGTCGGCTTATCTTTACATTAATATTCCAAACACTGAAGTTCCACTTTTACCAACTTTTACCAACTTTTAAGTGGATATTGTTTATTAAAAATTATTTTCGTCCTGGCAGTGTCAATTCTCGCAAAAAATAAATAAATAATGTCTTCACCAAATCAAAGTTGACTTTATGGGTTTTTCTATTTCGCTTTGGACGTTTAGTTTCAAATTTTTGTATCTTCTTTACTATGTAGGAGTGCTCTCAAAGTAGGTTTTTCTCTACATTAACATTTCAAACCCTGGAGTTATTTTACTTTTACCTTTAACTCTATTTTAACTTTTAAATGGTTAGTGGTTTATTGTAAATTATTTTCGTCCTTACAGTAAGGGTCAAGTCGCGCACGAAAGAAATTGTAAACTACTTTCGCTAATAGTAGACTATGTTTAGAGTAGTAGAATAGAATAGAATAGAATTTATTCAACTGTATAGTTGATGTAGCCATTGGCCTTTACAACACAGTTACAATTTATATATTATTATTAGTAACACTTAAAGCATAGTTTATACTTAGCATAACACCAGGAGTCGGTATTGAGCAGGAATCTGTGGGTGGTAAAAAAGCAATTACCTTTGTGCCGGGGATTCACAACCCATAGCGTGTGAGTAATTATGTAGGGTGGCTAACCGAACTCATTGAGAGCCGCGGACCTACGACCGAGCTTTTGCAAAGGGTGGGATACCCACATTGCCGCCTTCCTCACAGATTGGTACCCAAATCCGAAACCCGGGGGATTGATCTGTTAGCTGCCATTATAGTTAACGCTTACATTATATTTTTACCATTACAGGTAGTTATCAAATTCTTTCATGACATTTTTAGCACTGCAGTATTTATTAAATTATTTCATAACATTTTTATCATTGCAGTAGTTTTTAGAGTAGTACAATCTTATATTTTTTAATCAATGATGGAAAGCAACTTTACGTTTTCGAGATGTGTATCGCTATCAATGACAGGTTAAAAACTGTTTATCGTTTTAATAATTCTTCTTTTAATACAGAGACTATTAAAATGAGTGGTCAATTTTTATAAATGGGAGCACTCTTTTCTCAAAATACCGCATAAAAATCCTTAAAACATAAATAAAATACGATGATTGAATACTAACTTCGATTACAAACAATCAGTTTCAGAAACAGTTTTCTTGTACATAGAGTTTATTTAATTCCCTAATTCCAGTTCCACCAGTTACCTGTAACTCTGAGTTTAGACAATTGACTACCTCAATGCTTTTTGCAGCTTGAGGAAAGACATCAAAATTCATTTTACATTCAACACAGTAGAATTTAATGTTCGTAAATGGAGCAGAATTAATGTACGTGTAAGAGAGACTTTATCAAGCCAACTTTCTAATAATTTAAATTTGAAAAGTCCAGACAAGAACACCTTAAAATTTAGATTTTTCGTTTTTGGGTTGCAGATTGGAAAGGTCGAACCTAATATTGCTTGCGACTAATTCATTCATTTAAACAGAATTGAAAAGTGACAGAAAAGCAGTCTTCATATCATAATTTGAAATATTTCAGATTCGGTCCTTTTTATTCCTCTCTAGTCATGAAAGCTTCAAAGTTTGATAGGACGTACAAAGTTAAGAATAACGTAGGTTTTACTTTCGTATATCACATCAGGGGATATCACCTCACACTGGGTTATTATAATTTTAAAGTTCACTTTACCTGCCATTTATCGCTACAATACTTACAATAGAGATTTTATTATGAACGGGCGTGTTAATTCGGTTTTTGCGGTAACAATCAATGATGCATCTTATGCGCACTATAAATTCCTGTGGAAAATTAAACGTTAATTTACTTCCCATTTCGGTTATAAAAATTACTGTACTGAAAACCAAAAGAGACAACAAAATATAGAACATTAGTATAACATTTGAATTGGTTATTTGAAAGCTGACATTTTCTCCGGTAGACTTAAATAAATCTAAGTCAGATATATAATTCTTAAATTCTTTTTCCGAAAACATGTCTATCCACTTTATGTACAGTTGTATAATGCCAGAAGCAATTAAGCGCTGCAACCGCAAATAGTAGAAATGGGCATCTGCAAAGTCTTCTATAGCAAATTTTGTGTGGCGAGAAAGAAATTTTTCCACGCCTCGTTTGTATTTATTGTTCTTAGGAATATATTTTTCATATAACTTTAGTTGCTTCTCTGTTGCCACTAAAGCACGACGATGACATTTGTTTAAGAATTGGAAACTTCGCAATCGGCTGCCAGGTAATCCCGCACAGCGTGGACTTGGCTTGAAACCGAAAAGAAAACTCTTAGGAAATTTTAAATGGATATTTGCCTTTTTATTGTATTCAAGAGCAGTAATTAAAGACCACTGCCATTCTGTTTTCTCATGTTCTTCAAGAATATCGTAATTTTCCGATTTCAGTATGCTATTGTCGTGTGAAATGTTAAGATTGTAAATAGTATCATTTTGATCCATACAAAAATAAACGGGGCGACACGCATCTATTTTAGTAGTATTATGTACACGTTTTTTACCTGAATTCTGATTGCAAGTAAAATGGCCTTTCTGAAAATCAAATCTCTGTTCGGTAAACATATTAGTATCATCTTCAAAAAAAATTCCATGAAGAGCCATGACAGCAAATTTGGTTAAATTTTCAAAATAATCGTATTTACTTTGAATCTTGTTGGGAGATATGATTTCTGAGGATATTATACCTTTATAAGCATTACTTACTATAACCCCTACGATTATCCATAGTCCACAAGTCAAGAATAATAGTAGGCCTTTAGTTTTCGCCACATTTACGCCTTGTTCAAAAATAATTGCAAAAAACATAAAAATATTTTTTAGAAATAATAAAAGAAAAATACGTGAATTATTGTAGTATTCAACCAATGTATAAATTAAAACGGACGACAAATAAGAAGAAAATAAGGCAAACCAAGATATTTTATCGTATGCCTTTATGTACATTGCCCACAACGGTTCTTTTGTCACATCACAAGTAACAAAACCGTAATATTCTGTACCAAAAATTGCATATCTACGATTAGTTTTCCATATTGATTTAGCGCCGAACCGGAAATTATCAAATTCCTTAACATATCCGCCACCTACTTTATTTTCATAAAGGTGGAGTAGCATGTTGTCATTTAGTAAAAGTTCTGTATATTGGTATTCAAAATTGGTGACATTATTTTTTAGCAAGTCAAAAGGTGCTATAATTACAGTTCTATTAGCCGAAATTGGGGGCAATTCAGATCTGTAATCTGTACAGTTAACTTTTCCTATCACATTCTTGTGGTAATAATTAAACATTTCACTTTTTACATCCCACAAAACATTTTTTTTCAAATTAACCTTCAAATGTTTCAACAAAGGCCAATTTTCATAGCAGTTATGAATGCAATTGCTGCAATGCATGTAAATGTCGGAAATGACTACTTTCCTAGTTTTCTTAGCTATTTTCAGAGGAAAGTGAAGAAATGGCAAATTTGATGGACCACGTATCGCAGACTTCACATTCGTATTAAAAAGTATTGTGTAGCCAAAATATTCACTGCACATCCCAGAAATATGACCTGGCCCAGCGCACGATATATTATAAGGACGGTAATAAACACCATCTAAGTCAACAGCAACAAATATTCTTGCGTAAGGAAATATCCATTTTCTGGTAGAAGACAAGGTGCGATTTTGAACTATATAACGAATAGACAAAGGTATATATTTTGACAATGCTGCTCGAGATAAAACACTATCTAAATCTAAATGGTACTCTTCATATACAATAGAAACAGCACAGTCATAAAATGTGGTGATCACTGTAAATAAATAGTCCACTGATAATAGATTTGAACTAATACATAGCCCTTAAGGGGCACGAGGGTACTTGGCCTAATATTCTGTAAATAATTATTAAAAGTATTTCTAAGAAAATTATGAAAATGAAATAAAATGCAGAAATACTTCTTCTCGTGTCCCAGGAACTTTAGTGTAACTAAAGTCTGTCCCGTGGGATTGAACTAGTATAGTGAAATAAGGTACGTTCTATCTCATAAAAATGATATCAAATAAAAATGAATAAAATTTCTATGAGAGCTTGTGTGTGGAAATGGGAGAGAAATTTTATTGAGTAATTGAAGTGAACAGAGAGATAGCTGAATCGAATCTAGCGAGCTGGTTTCATTTCCCAGGCTTATAAAATAGTAGTTTATAATATGAAGTTTACAATACCTAATTAGTATGTGTGTGTACAGAGTAAGTGTAAGTACAACATACAACGTATTACAAAGATACCTTTTTAGAGAATAGTACATTCCTAATATTTCACAAAGAACATTAAACAATAAATAATAAACTTCCGATGGAAGGGGACAAAAGCTCTATACAATTTGTGAAACTTAATTACTACAATTGATGGGAGTGTATTATAAGTCCGTCAATTGGAATGTGTACTGGTTCTTCATATTATATATATCTACACATTACTAATGTTACCTTGTTATACTTTTCACAAAAGAATTTAGTTCCTGTCTCTAAACAAGTAAATTACAACTTTAGGGAATTTACATGTAATTGAATAACAAGTAAAAAAAAACATTATTTTAGCAAATACAATAGAGTCGGTTTTACATCCGAACTTAAAATAACAAATCAATTGTTTATTAAATATTACCAATTCTAAAGAGAGGATGTAAGTACCTGATGATACCTAGTTTACTCTATTGTCTCTATTCACTTTGAATTAGTATTGAAAAGAAATGAAAATGTGAAAGCAACTTATTAAAGCAACTCACCAATAAGCAAAGTATTCAATCATATTTTGATTTGAATAAAACGGAAGCGTCCGAGAAAACAAAAGACCATTTCCTATGGAAGGTGCTTAGTGCTTCTGTACCTTACATGTGTACTGTGAATATTAAAGCGAATAAATATTTAACATTGAATAAAATATTTATTCGAATTCAATGTGCTCAATATTAATAGCGTGAATGCTGTGTCCAGTTACACTTTGTAAAGTGCTAACTAGTTGTGGTATGTGAATGCCATAAGCAAATTAGCATTAGTGCAATGTAATATTATTACACGGTATTCTATTGAAAGTGCAATAACAAAAGGCTACTACGGATGTGTAGGCTAATTACTGAACTGAGAGAAAACAATAGAAATAATTATTGTAAAGATCTATTGTGCTCCAGCAGTAGTGAGATCAATAGAAATACAGCAAACGTAATTTACACGTAAATAATAATAAATGACATGATGAGTCGAAGAGAGAGCGAAGCTAAAGCGAACGAGATCGCTCATGTGGAACGAGTACGGAATAGTCAGTAGCAAAGCTCTACGTAACTCGTGTGCACTAGACCATGGAATATGAAAGGTCAGCTTACGCAAATAATATTATAATAACGTAAAACTAAAGCAAAGCAAAGGCGACTCAATGGCTGCAACTAGGAATAGGATGAAAAGCAAAGTCAACCTAAGCCAAAGCAAAGTCATGTCATGTCATGCGGTGGTATGAAATAGCAAATATGCAAAAAGCTATTACTAAGGAATATCCAAGAAAAAGGAAGAAATCCTTTTCCACTACACCCGCAACACTAAATTGTGAAGTCACTGAACAACAAACGTCCGGGTAAAAGAAAACAAATCAATTTCAAAGGATTTGTAACCGGCGCCTAAGCCATGCAGCAAAAACACTAAAAAATAAACAAACACCACGGCTCAAGACTGAAGTATCACCCTTTGGCGGATACGCTGCAAATGTGCGGTAAAAGTCAGCAAGCATTTAGAATAGCAAAAGAAGATTCACGTAGGTGGCAAACCTAAATTCATAAGTGAATCAATGGTAGAGACAACTACTCGTTTATACCATAACTCAATCTACCAAATTTTTAAACCAATAAATCCATGACCACAATAAATCGGTATACAATCTCGGAAACATAGAATATATGTACCATACCTTATCAATGGATCAGATTAATGTCAAATAATAATGATTACCCAGATTAAGGAGAACAAACATGCATAAATCAATCAGTAAGACATAAATTATAAGTCATTAATTAAGAGGAAGATAATTAGACCTGTGGATACATAGTACTACGAGGACTGACATGAGATGGTGACGTAAGTTCAAGGCTCTGTTCACGTGCATAAGACGGCGAGAGTGGCGGCGGCGAAGTAATCTTCGGCGTTGTCCAGGTGAGACCAAAACCTGTCCATTTTCGACGGAAGTAGCAGAAGAGCAGCAACAAAAATGCGAGGACAATCACGATGATCAAAACACTAGTCGTGACAAAGAGAATAGTCAATTCACGATGAACTTGAGAGTCACTCAACGCACGAACTGACGGAATGTACGACATGGGCAAGTAACGGGCCAATGGAGAAAGCGGCTCAAATACACGGACGAATAATGCATAAACCATCAAGGTGAGTGCCAAATTCCAAAAGAAGAACAAGTACTTCGAATACGTCGAAGAGTGTTCCATCAAGTGAGTCATCAGAGTGAAATTCTTTAAATCACCAATGTCTGTAATATTAATCATCAAATTATCGTTCGACCAATTATCATTAATCAAAGATGTCAGGTTCTCATAAGCACTAGTAGACTTCGATTCCTCCTCATAAGTCACAGCTTTAGTAATGAGACCACGGTTGATGGTAGTCCATGCAGAGGGTACGACAATAGTCACGGCTGGTGAACCCTGTAGATTGGCTGGACAAGGAAATAGAGGTAAAATATCGTCATGTTCCGGCATTCGAATGACGCAATCACAAGGAAGCTCAACCACAAATGCTCCTGGAGGATGGGCATCCTGTAGGATCGGGTAGCTTCTAGAAGAAGTCTTTCCTTGACAAACAATGGTCGTCCCACTTGGAATATTAGTCAATGAAAAAGTATGTAAATTTAACTGAACAACATGTGGGGTATTTGGTGATGAAGCACGACAAATGATAGGACAAAGTCGGACAATTCGTTCTACTGCGGCGCCCTTTAGAAGTTCTCGGGTACACGCAGAACCTTCAACTGGATCGGTCGCATATTCACTGAAAAAACAATAACCTTTGTCTGGTTGACAAAGTGGTGCCATAAGTCCTTCAATAACAATTAGACTGTTCGCAGTTGATACCACGTAAGAATGTAAATGATCCAAACGACAAGTTTCGTTTTTGAATTTAAAAGGAACAGAAATCGCCTCATGTAATACATAACGTATGCCTTTCTTCTGAATAGGTACTTGTAATTTAACCGTTATGTCGTGGGTGTCAGGGTTGATGACACATTCCGCAAGAGGTATTCTATAATATTTAGCTGAGGTCTGTATAACACGAATATAACCATTGGAATCTAGCGTCTCATCGAGTAGACGAAGCTCATGGCTGAGATGGGCCAATGTAATGACGGAAATCGGCAGTAATTTCTGTCTACAATCACTTAGGACTTGGCTAAAGTGTACTACTGAAGTCAATTGTCTAATAAGCCCGGAGGTGTCCAAAAGACCATACATTATCCTTAACTCACCAACTCTAAATGACTTTGTTAGTTTGTCAATGTCAGTTCCGGATGATAGAGTTAACAAGTAATTCGACAAAGTATCAGCAAAAGTTTTTAATTTCTTGTTCTGGCTAGCGGTATAATTCATTATCAAAGAAGACATTCTCACTATATTCTGGTGATCGGTATCAATGGCATCGCGAAGTTTATTAACAGTGTTAGCAGTATTGTTAGACACTTCATACAACGTGTCAATGTCTGCTAAAGTCGCTACATTGCAACAAAATTTATAATAAGTTCCAGTTAGATCATACCATGGATTTCGGCGAAATCGACGGGTAGTATTTGTCCTATGATCACTCACAAATTCATATGTCCTTGTGTCGGCACTATTATTCGTACTCTTGATATCCGTGAATTTACCCAAAATAGAATCACGTAAAGTCTCAATGTATGCATCGGTAGCCCTGAGTTCCTTATAAAAATCTGGAAGCAATTGACATGCTGGGTCCTTCTTATTGTTGGCACAATACGTCGCAACCTCGGAATCATTTCCTTTAACTCTGTCAGTCAAGTTAAAATCCAAATGAAATATAATAGGTGCGGTCTGCTTGTAAACGACGATGTCTGAAGAGACGGTCCGTAGGAATAATCCACTCGTAACTCGTATTGGAGGTTTCAAGAGGGAAGTATCCTGTCTTCCGGCCACAAGAACGCTTGAACTTAGAGTCAGCAGTATTAATATCATTATCTGTACAAATTATAATCCTCGTTAAATATTTAACATATCAAAATTCATTTATGATTATTACTGAAGTTACTTTCAGTACTATGTATTTTAATCCACTGTCTATGATCCGTATTACTTCAAAATTGTTTCAATACGGGTTTAGATAACCTTCCAGACCTTGTAACATAAGGCTGAGAAACAGAGGGAGTATCTTCATCTACCCCTATGGTTATCTTTTTATTTCCTCTAGGTTTTCTATTTGTAATTTTATTTCCTTTTATTATTACTCCACGATCTTGTTCAATATTGGACGATGTGCTTGCTTTGGGTATTACCAAATCAGCCATATCGTCATGTAACAAGTCGGTGTCTCCTTCTTCATTATCAGAAAGAGTGAGAGGCTGATCATCCAATTTATCTACATTTGTAGATGGTAATTCAGGAGGGCTCTCATAAGGTTTAAGTCGCTGTACATGCACTACAAAAGACTTAACTTGATCACCGTAGGGCCTTACGGGTTGTACCCTATAATTCAAGGATGAAATCTGTTCGATTATCCTATAAGGTCCTTTATAACACAGAGATAACTTCTTACTCAAACCTGGAGTTATCTGTGGAAACAATACCATGACGAGAGAGGATATGGGATAGTTCAAATCTCGTCTATTTAGATCAAAAGTATATTTCTGTTTATTCTGAGCTACTAAAATATTTTCCCTTGCAACTGTACGTGCATTTTGTAACTTAGAAATGTAATCATCAGCATAATTATTAGTTTGATCAAATATTATATCATGGGGAAAATTAGGATGTCTACCATGTACAAGATAAAATGGTGAGAACTGGGTTGAACTCTGTGTGGCAGTATTCATTGCAAACACGACAGCTGCGATATATCGGTCCCATTGTTTATGTTGGGAATCAACATATTTGGACAGTATATCTTCAATAGTTCGATTAGCTCTTTCACATAGTCCATTGGATCTATGGGAATATGCTGTAGTAAATATTTGATTAAACCCAAATTTTTTAGAAACATATTTCATAATCTTAGACTTATTCATTTTTGCATTATCCATTAATATCTCTTTAGGTAAACCATGCACCAAAATTATTTTATTAATAATGAAATTAACCAAGGTAGCGGAATTAGCCTTTTTAATTGGTGCGGCTATGACATATTTAGTCAGAAAATCAATCGCTACTACAATGTAAGAATTGCATCTGGGTTCTTCCGTTATGGGTAATGGACCAATTAAATCTATAGCTATTTTATCAAAAGCTGTATAGATCTGTGAGGGTTGCATCATTCCGACTGGCTGTAAAGGAGGTTTTGTGCGCATCGCGCAATGTATACATTGCCTTACATATTTAGCAATAGATTTTACCATTCCTGGCCAATAATATCGTCGGCGGCACCTATTATATGTATTAATATACCCAAAATGTCCACCCATTAAATTATCATGAAATGCTGTAATTATCTCGCGTACCATGCTGCTTGGTATCATTGTTTGATACATATTTAGGGTTGAATTATGTTTATTTAAAATTTCATTAATAACTTTATATTTCTTAAACTGTTTTCTAATTTCAAAATTTTTACTGTTTAACCCATTTAAAATCTTAATGCACCTTGGATCTGTATTCTGTTCTGTTATCAAGCGCGTACGGTAATCCATAGCTATTATTGAATGAATCTTATTCTCATTCTCGCTTTTCTCTGCTCTATTATCTACATTTGTTTGCTCAGGAAAATGAATTAGTCTAGATAAACAATCTGCATCTAAATGTACAACTCCTCTTTTATACTTGATTGTTAAATCCACATCTTGGACTAATAAATTCCATCGCGCAACGCGCGCATTTCTAGGGTTCTTTGCACGGCGCAACGCACATACGGCGTGGCTGTCGCTAACTACAGTCACATGTCTTCCAAAGACGTATTCTCGGAATTTCTGTAAGCTCCATACAAAAGCTAAACATTCCTTCTCGGTAGCGGAATAATTTCGTTCGGCCTTATTCAGTACTCTAGATGCATAGGCAACAACATGCTCCTGATTTTCATGCACCTGTACTAACACAGCGCCTATAGCGTATAGACTTGCATCACAGTGTATCTCTAATTCCAACTGTGGGTCATAAGGTCGCAAAACCGGCTGAGAGGATAAGATCTGTTTAACCTTCTCAAATGACTTCTGACACTCTGGTGTCCAGATAAAAGGATTCTCACTTTTTGTTAAATCTATCAACGGTTTGACCAAGTGAGCAAAGTTCTTTATGAACCTACGATAATAACTCGCTAATCCTATAAATGATCGCACAAGTCTGACTGTATTTGGTATGGGCATATTCTGTAGTGCCAAAGTCTTTTCTGGATCTGGATAGATACCATTAGACGAAATGACATATCCTAGTAATCGAATTTCTGTATAAGCAAACATGCACTTACTCGGCTTCAATGTTAAATTATGTCGCCTTAATCGTTTAAAGATTCTTTCTAATTTCACTAGATGTGATGGAAAATCTTTACTATAGATAGTTAAATCATCAAGATAAATAAAAGCAGTACCGTATAAAAGATTACTAAAAATCTTACGCATCATACGATTGAAGAACATTGGTGCGCTTTTTAATCCAAAACTCACACGGTTCCAATGAAATAAACCTTCTTGAGTTACGAAAGCAGTTTTATCTCTACTCTCTGGATCTACATCGAATTGATGGTAACCTAATGGCATATCTCCTTTTGTGAAATATTTAGCCTCATTAGTTACTTCAAAAATATTGTAAATTTGTGGCATAGGAAACTGAGAAGTTTTACTAACGCTGTTTAAAGCTCGATAATCAACACAAAATCTTAAGTCCTTGCTTTCTTTCTTGCTAACAAGTAGAACAGGACTACCCCAAGCTGAAGTTGACGGGCTTATAATCCCTGCTTTAAGCATACCTTCAATTTGGGTTCTGATTATTTCTCTTTCCTGCATTGTTTTACGATAAGGGGGTTTATAGATAGGCGCAGCATCACCTGTATCTATTTTAAGACCTTCTCCTTGGTAATGACCAATGTCATAATCTGACCAAGAAAATATATCAGCATAATGAGAAATTAAATCTACTAAATCTTGCTGTTCTTGAACTGTTAGATCCGGATTAATATTAATTCTAGATAATTGTTCCTTATCCATTAAGAAAGGTCTAATTGGTAACGCGGCATTATCCAATGTTATTTCTGGATCCATGATATTTGTATGATTAATTTGGTATATTTCTTCTATTTCGGAGAACATTCCCAGGGAAGTACCTATATTTAAGTGTACTCTTACTTGGTTAAAGTTATAGATTGGTATTGTGATCAACTCATTAGGATTCACATTGCCAAAATATAACGATGGTATAAGTATATTCTTATCTATCATGAGCTTTTCTGATGCTTCAAACAGAAAACACTCGTGAGTTTGTAAAGGGCAAGGCACTGTTACATAATTTATAGACATAGGCCTTAAGCACAACTCACTTTGTAAACAAAATTTTCTCTTATTATTACTCCTGTCACTGGAGGTTAAGAGTGAAACTACATTAGACTCATTAGTAATTATTTCAAGAGCTTCATAGGCTTCATGCTTAGTAAGGTAAAACGGTATTTCATTCCCAAGAATTTTTAAAGTCTTTTTAGGATAGTTAATTTGTAAACCTATCTGTGTTAAGACATCATTTCCAATGATAGCGGATCTATCTAAACTTGGAAATATCAATGCATTGACTTCTAGTATTTTTTCACTAGGTGGGAAACTCAACTTTACTTTGGATTGATACTGTATAAAACAGTTTCCAGTAATACCTTTAATGAACAATGAGTGTGACATAAGAGGGGATACTATACTAACTTCTGAAGGATGTACAACTGTTACTGTGGCTCCGGTATCTATTAACACGGTGCGATAATGGTTATTGACCTTGATATTTGTAAGCAAAAGATGAGGCGTAATTAAGCTGATAACGCATAAATCGAGGAATTGATTAAAATGAAATGTAGACTCAACCTCGTATTGATCTACAAAGGAACGTTTCCCGCACGGTGAGGACACGTGAAGGCTTGGTGACCTACATTTTTGCAAATGGAACATATTAAATGTCCAGTGATAACACGTTGTTGGGCGGCGCCTCCCAAGGAGTCAACATGTACCATATTTGAAGCCTGTGGAAAACCAATAGCTTGGAAACCTGGATCATTGTATCCCTGGTAAGCTATACGATTATAATTGCGATTGAAGTGGCTAGAATTCCTGTCGCGTGGATAACCATTGGAAGAGTAGGGTCGACGATCGTCTCTATATCTCTGTTGATTCTGGAAATTATTGTTCCTGTTTCTGTTATTTGGATTTCTTCTCTGAAATCTACCCCTATTACTATTATTCCCGCCTCGAGAATTATTTCTTCCTTGGTTTCTCTGATTATAATGTCCCTGTGAATTCTGATTTCCTGAACCTGAATTTTGAGAATTGCCTCCCGAATTGGCATTCTTCTGTGGGCCTTTTTTCTTCCATTTATTCGGTTTAGATTTCTCGTCTTTTCTCGGCTCTATGGATGCCGGCTTATCTAATGATAGATGCTGTAGCTGTGCTACTACGATGTTCTGTACATCTTCTGCTGTTATCTGATTCACAGCGAAACCTTTGTTCATCATTGACATGAACCTAGCTGCATCCACTAAGTACTCATACACATTCTGTGGAGTGGTCGGGTGACGATTATGAATTTCTCTAGCAAAGTTCAATGGAAGGCCTCTAACTAAATAATTTATTATATCAGCATCTGGCATATCATGACGTACTTTCTTGCATAATCGCATAACGGACCAATAATATTGCTCAATAGTCTCTCCATCTCGGAAAGTTCTATTCTCCAATTGTCTTCTATACTCTTCGGGAGTTTTCTTACTTTTAAAAGCATTTTTAATAGCAGTTTCTAAGGCATCCCAATCAATGACAACATCATCTCTAGATTTGCCTTGGGTTTTCATTTGACCTTCAACATATGCCTTGTACATTTCGCGAGCAGCTCCAGTAATATAATTCGAAAAATGAGAAACTCTCTCATCTTTAGTCCATCCTTGACTTCGTACTATCGAATCAAAATAAGCCAAGAATTCATCTACATCTGTACCTCCATCGTATTTTTCAGCTGCTGTAGGAGCACTGAATACGGTAACCTTAGTAGTGGTACCCATCGTAACTGTATAAATTGGTGTACTAGAGGATGGCTCTGAGAATTTTCGAGTCCTAGAGGGTTTCTGTCCTAATTCGGAATCTGACCCTGCTCTAGTTCTACTTGTAGTACTTGACCAGGTGGGAATTGACCTAGATCTAGTAAATGTACTGGTTGAGGTTCCTGCAGTAGGAATTCCACTGGTTATTGGTACTCCGGTGGGCGTACCTGTACTATCCTGTGATGTACTACCACTGTGCCTAGAAGTATGCAAACCTATTTTCTGTGGTGAATCTGTATTTGAATCTGTTTTCTTTTCTGTATCAGCACTACTCTGTTCTGGATGAGGAAATCCAAAATCAAAATCAAAATCAAATTTCAAATCTAAATTTTCAAACAATTGCCTTCTAAGAGTAGCGGAATCTACTTTTTCCTCTTCAGTATTAATAGGAATAATCGGCACGGGTACGACAAAATTAGGATTCGGGTTTTCCTGTGGTACAAAAAATGAATAGGAGGGAGCAGACGGTTTTACAGCGGTGCTAGTACCTGGCTGTTCTGTAGATGAAATAGATGCCCTTGTATACGGATTAATAATAGGACTTGCTTTAGCAGGAGATCTAGGAGTTTTTCCTGATTTCTGAAATGGATTCTCTACTCTTTCAGTAGGTGACCTATTTGTTAAGCTTGACCTATTAAATGCAAAGGACTGTCCTTGAGGCGTACCATATAATTCACTACGATTTGTGGAATCATCCAATTCTAAACCTTCTAATAATTTTTCAACTCTTTTCTGCTGCTTAATTTGACGCTCGATCGCTCTTGGATCTGCAATTGGCGTATTCACCTCTCTTTGTGACCTAGTCCTATCTGCTATATGACCTTCTTGTCTAGGTGCTCCGTATGGACTTGGTTGTTCACCCTGATAAAAATAATCTTCTTCTATACCGTCAAAAACTGATCCGGTTGCTGAAGTATCTGCTTTTTGGCTTTCTGGAGATTCAGACTGCTGCTTTTCCCGATAAGACATGGATAGTCATAGTCCTGAGGTAATTATGCGAGAAAAATATTTCTCCTAACAAGCATATGCATAAAGACATATAAAGTTTGTATTACCTGGTACGTTGAATTACTGATAGCCACTTAGTTTGGTCAGAACTGTAATGTTAATCAAAACTAAAACAAACAAAGCAAAAGTGATTAATTTTCATTCACTTAATTATTATAACCATTAATTTTATATCGCAAAAATTGCCATGCGCTTAAATCAAAAATCAAAATTATTTTCATCAAATTATTCAAAATTATTTTGCGCTTTTTATAGTCAAACACTTAATTTGTGACTTTTTAATTATGCAAAGCATGTACGTCTACATGTCGATCTACCTACTCATATTTCGTGTAGATATGCATATTGTTACGGTGTACTTTACGGATTATCAAATAAATATCCACTTCCTTCTTAGTAATAGTATAAATCGAAACAGTATTAAATAAACTTAATTTCGAAATCTTAAAATACCCAATCAACGGGATTTACTTTTAAGGAGTACAATTGGAAATAAAATTATCATTAGAAATGTACTCGATCCCTCATTAAAATATCCTAACTCTGTCTCAGCATTTACGGATTTATTTAATAAATTGCCTTTTAGAATCATTTATTAGCTTTGTTCGGATTTTAAATCTCAAAATTTATTTTCAAATATTCTCAAATTGTTATTTTCAATCATCTATGACAGTAAGTTCATAAAATAAATGACTCATATTTTATAAAAAGTACGGGTATGTAGGCATAACATACGTAATTAATTAATTAATAATTAATGAAGCAAATTAATTTGAACCGTACTAGGTGGATATTGTCAGCAAAAAGTTTGCTATCCCAATTTGACAATTTTATACATCCACGAGTCATAAAAACAATAATATCCCAAAAGTAATACTAAAATTATTAGGACAATTATGGTTAAAACGCACATTAATAAATGGTACTAATATCTGCGGTGATTCAGATATAATTTTTCTCAAGAAAATTAATTAAAACCAAAAATTCAAATTTTTAAATGAAATTAATAGAATTATTCAAAATGATCAATAACAGGTATAATTTTTTTACGTGACGTTCCAATCACGGGATTCGTACTCAATCTGTTACTCAATAATTGAAATAAAATAAAATTAAAAATGACAATACTCAAACCTTGATAAAGGAGAACACGGCGGCTGGACGTTACTGGACGGCTCGGCGGCTCGTGTAGTGTAGTCGGGTCGATTTATCTTGAAACAGCGGTGCATGCGCTGGGAACTACCTGAATTTTACTTTTTATTTGTTTTTCAAAAGAACTAAAACGACGCACTAAACACAAGAAATAATTCACTAAACACAAGAAGTGTAGTGTTTCTTCTCCCCACACACAAACTTTGGACTCCGGCCAAAACACACGAAAAAAAATGTAAAGTCCAAAAAAAAATTGCAAAGCCAAAAAAAAAATCAAAATGCGAAAAAACAAATTCGGTGTCGGAACGTAAAAGAGACTGTCACGGTCGCCAGTGAACTAATACATAGCCCTTAAGGGGCACGAGGGTACTTGGCCTAATATTCTGTAAATAATTATTAAAAGTATTTCTAAGAAAATTATGAAAATGAAATAAAATGCAGAAATACTTCTTCTCGTGTCCCAGGAACTTTAGTGTAACTAAAGTCTGTCCCGTGGGATTGAACTAGTATAGTGAAATAAGGTACGTTCTATCTCATAAAAATGATATCAAATAAAAATGAATAAAATTTCTATGAGAGCTTGTGTGTGGAAATGGGAGAGAAATTTTATTGAGTAATTGAAGTGAACAGAGAGATAGCTGAATCGAATCTAGCGAGCTGGTTTCATTTCCCAGGCTTATAAAATAGTAGTTTATAATATGAAGTTTACAATACCTAATTAGTATGTGTGTGTACAGAGTAAGTGTAAGTACAACATACAACGTATTACAAAGATACCTTTTTAGAGAATAGTACATTCCTAATATTTCACAAAGAACATTAAACAATAAATAATAAACTTCCGATGGAAGGGGACAAAAGCTCTATACAATTTGTGAAACTTAATTACTACAATTGATGGGAGTGTATTATAAGTCCGTCAATTGGAATGTGTACTGGTTCTTCATATTATATATATCTACACATTACTAATGTTACCTTGTTATACTTTTCACAAAAGAATTTAGTTCCTGTCTCTAAACAAGTAAATTACAACTTTAGGGAATTTACATGTAATTGAATAACAAGTAAAAAAAAACATTATTTTAGCAAATACAATAGAGTCGGTTTTACATCCGAACTTAAAATAACAAATCAATTGTTTATTAAATATTACCAATTCTAAAGAGAGGATGTAAGTACCTGATGATACCTAGTTTACTCTATTGTCTCTATTCACTTTGAATTAGTATTGAATAGAAATGAAAATGTGAAAGCAACTTATTAAAGCAACTCACCAATAAGCAAAGTATTCAATCATATTTTGATTTGAATAAAACGGAAGCGTCCGAGAAAACAAAAGACCATTTCCTATGGAAGGTGCTTAGTGCTTCTGTACCTTACATGTGTACTGTGAATATTAAAGCGAATAAATATTTAACATTGAATAAAATATTTATTCGAATTCAATGTGCTCAATATTAATAGCGTGAATGCTGTGTCCAGTTACACTTTGTAAAGTGCTAACTAGTTGTGGTATGTGAATGCCATAAGCAAATTAGCATTAGTGCAATGTAATATTATTACACGGTATTCTATTGAAAGTGCAATAACAAAAGGCTACTACGGATGTGTAGGCTAATTACTGAACTGAGAGAAAACAATAGAAATAATTATTGTAAAGATCTATTGTGCTCCAGCAGTAGTGAGATCAATAGAAATACAGCAAACGTAATTTACACGTAAATAATAATAAATGACATGATGAGTCGAAGAGAGAGCGAAGCTAAAGCGAACGAGATCGCTCATGTGGAACGAGTACGGAATAGTCAGTAGCAAAGCTCTACGTAACTCGTGTGCACTAGACCATGGAATATGAAAGGTCAGCTTACGCAAATAATATTATAATAACGTAAAACTAAAGCAAAGCAAAGGCGACTCAATGGCTGCAACTAGGAATAGGATGAAAAGCAAAGTCAACCTAAGCCAAAGCAAAGTCATGTCATGTCATGCGGTGGTATGAAATAGCAAATATGCAAAAAGCTATTACTAAGGAATATCCAAGAAAAAGGAAGAAATCCTTTTCCACTACAGATTTATAGGCCCCAACGATTTGGGACGCGAATTTCGTTTTTTTGCTTTCGTTTCAAAAATTACGAGTAAAAACATTAGAATTAGAATCCACTTATTTTTCATTTTGCACGTGAATATATCTTTAAAAATATTGTACTTGTATATATAAATTTATACATATACTATATTATATATATCCTATATTAAATATCTTACACAAAGTAAATTCAAAATATTGATTATTATAAACATTTTTACATTAAATCTAAAATGAAAACACTAAAATATTTTGCATTTATGTAAACATTTAACACCATGGTTGATTACCACTACTACAATAGACCAATAAATTTTCAAATCTTACTTCTTACTAAAAGCATTATTATTATAGAATGTAGGCGCGTTTGGCAAAAGACCGTTTGGCAAAAAAGAAATTTCGGTCAGACGGACCGTTTGGCAAATGCACATGGACCGTTTGGCAAAAAAAACGGAGCGTTTGGCAAAAACAAGCATTTGTGCACAATTTTTTTATTGCACATCAACAGTACTGGTTTCTAATAAGTCAATGAAAAATATGATACAGAAATGAGTAGTATGAGTTTATTTTATGTAATGGGACAGCGCTTTAATGAACTTCGTAAATGGTAGTCGTCTCTTTCCGTAATATCTAGTTGTCTTAGGAGTTATTGGTTTAATTTCAGGTAGAGTTTTTTCTGCCGTAGAGGGAATGTGCCCTTTTTAATTCTCAGCAGAGAGCTTTCCGTTTGTAGCTGTTCTTTCATGAGTACAACAAGGAATTTCCACATTTGTGGCTTCTTATACAGTTGCCCTCAACTAATCTGACCAAACAACGTGCATATGTGAAACCTATGGTGCCATAATTCGATAGTTAGTTGTCCTCGGGATGTGCCTATGAACGCGATCTCGGACATTCCAAAAATCTTGTTCGTATTGTGAAAGTTTCAAAATAGTCCGCTATGGGCATCAAACATGGTTCCAATTCCAATGATTGTTTTCACCTACTACTATAGGTCTCAATACATGACTTGTCATTACAGAAAGATTTAAAATTTAAATATAGTTAAATATATAAATAATTACATACAAATACTTGTAAATTCCCTTGAATAGTAATTAAATGTACCAGTATGCATGTATTCTTTCATGTCGTATACTACTAAAACACATTTTTGCCAAACGGTCCGTTTTGTTTGCCAAACGCTCCGTTTGTGTTTTTTGAGGACGAATTATTTTTTTGCCAAACAGTCTTTTGCCAAACGCACCGGCATCCTTATTATAAGTTGCCCTACTTTCAGAACGTTATTCAATACGATAGTAAATAGAAATTCAAAGCCACTTTAAATGACTTTTTTCAAGTATTGGAATGCAGAATGACATTTTAAAATATTTAATTGTGTTTCATTTTGAAGAATGCATGTAGGCTAAAGGTTTATCTCGAAGGCTAAATTAGAGAGGCTCTAAATGATTTTACATTGAGGGTTATTGTTATACATTTATATTGCAATTCCACTTGAAAACTCTTCCAAGCACTACAATATTTCCCATTCTACCAAATACCCTTTAACAGGTGAATAACAGTTTGGGAAATATTTTGAGTTTTCCTCCAAGACCAGTTACAGCTGTTTAACTGCCCTGCAAACCCATATAGTATCCTTGATTTGAATATCTAAGCAGATTACCTTTTAAGCATTTTTTACAATTTACTTTCCGCGAATAAAATTGAATAATTACGTTACCTTGACTTTGGGCCATTGAAGGAAAATCATGTAAGCATTATAAAATGTCCATAATAATAAATAACCAGTAAAATAAACACTCTGGCCAAGCAGTCTCATTTGCCTGGCCTTCTGTTGGACTTGCGACACTAATACATTCCTTCTAAATCAATGGGGTCCAGTAAGTTGACAGGTTCCATATACTACCAAGAAAATAAGAACAATATCTTTTGCTAAAGCTAACTTTAAGTCCTTAAAATTAAAACTATTCGCAATTTGAGATTTGGAAAAGTGGATTGTCCGTCCTCAATGTTTTCCCTGGCAAGTGTCTGCGTCCCACATTGATAAGATTTACTGTCTGCGTCCCACATTGATAAGATTTACTGTAATAGATATATTTATGTAAGAGAGAACTGCTCAGTTAGAGGCTTAAGTACAGTGCAGACATTTCGCTTGACTTGCACTGCAGTTTAATAGCCTTGAAGTCAAAAAGGTCAATTGTTTTCCCAACGTTTTGTTCTTATAGGGATAGGTTATGTTCAAATTTGGCTTATCCTCATCTGACCTTTTCGTTTACTTTTATTCTAATCGAAAAATAGTTATGTAACAATTCCATTAGCATTTACTATAATTATGTCCACGTACATTTTAATTTTTATCTGATAACCTTCCAAAATTATTATAAAAGAACGCATTTAAAAAATTGCCGCGAAATCGCATGACATTGATGACATGAATTTGTATGTACTTAATGTAGAAAATTGATTATGCTGTTGAAGGCATATGATTCCTAAGTGAATATTTGCAGAATAAATGTCTTTTCGTAGAATATTAGAAACCTTAATGTCAAAAACCAATCTATTGTAATGCAGGTGTTGGAATGTTAATATCACTAAAAGCATTTTAATAATTAAAGGATTAGGTATAAACAATCAATAGAAATCATTTTCATGAATAATTCATAACTGCAACTTTTTCCTTGAAAATTATTGTAAATACTTGTATGCCCATAGTTACGCAATATCCAAATTTTATTGGTTTGGGTTGCGTTTAAGATGCAACAATAAATTATTACTGTGAGTAGTAAAACATTTTTTTACTATTTCGCAACATTTCTTCGAGACTTTAATATACAGTGGCACAAAATATGGTTATATACTATTCGGAAATATTACTTTGTTGTTGACATAATAGTTAGCATCCGACTTTCTACATTCTCTCTTTGGCAGCATTTCTCCCTGGCCCTACGTGGGTCGACAAAACATACGTATTGCTATAAATTTTTGTCCTTTCAAGTATATTATGAAAATCAAAATTTCATTATTGTATTATATTGTTATATTATTACTTGTAATTTCGGAATACACGAATGGACTACAATTAAAAGATGTAATAGATTTTAACCGGCACTGTTATACACAAATTGTATTTCATAATACGTATACAAATAAACCGAATTCTCTTTCTGACGAACTAATAATTAAAGAGCTAAGCAAAGTGAGTTCTCCATACGCAATAACAAGATTTGTTTCTCCACT
>CM036940.2:88755800-88786631 GCA_020352615.2 Yoshiicerus persimilis
GACCATTTCCATGGCATACTGCATGGTTTATAGTTTTTCGAAACACAATAATCAATCCACCCCCGTTATACAAAAGTATTCTTAGGTATACAAATATAATGGAATGAAATATTGATCAAAAATTCTAATTTATTTTTTTAGGTCATACTTATTCATGGGGAAAGGGAGCTATCGAAGGATTTTTGACTGAATGTCAAAATTCCGATGGTTCATCGAATAAAACCTATGGACCTATTGATCCCACCAGAGTAGAAAACTATGCCTTTTTGAAAACTCTTTTCGAAGAAATCTTTACCGTCTTCAAGGACAGATATGTTCATTTAGGAGGAGACGAAGTCGACTTTTCTTGTTGGTAAATTGTCATTATTCCCTGTTTTATGCGTATTCACAGCTACACTTAACAATTTTGGTTTATCTTTTGTTGTTTATGTTGTTTATGGATTTAAAATGTTAGCTAGATTAATTTTAATTGCAATTCTGATTATGAATGAACAGGAAAAGCAACCAGAACGTAACAGATTTCATGGCTTCTCTGAATTTGACAAGCTACGAAAAGCTAGAAGAATACTACATGCAGAAACTAATAGATATTGTAGAAAATATTCCGGGTAATAACTCCTACATCGTTTGGCAAGAAGTACTGGACAATAATGTGGAATTGAATCCAAATACCATCGTCCATGTCTGGAAAGGTGACAAGTACAATGAAGAGTTGGCCAACGTGACTGCTCTCGGCTACCGCGCTCTCCTTTCGGCGTGTTGGTACCTCGACTACATTTCCTACAGTGCCGATTGGAAAAAGTACTATTTGTGCGACCCAGAGAACTTCCTGGGGACTGAGGAACAGAAAAAGTTGGTGATGGGCGGTGGACCTGCTCTTTGGGGTGAACTCGTCGACTCCACCAACCTCATTCCTCGACTGTGGCCAAGAGCCTCCGCTCCAGCTGAAAGACTCTGGGCCAATATCAATATCACAACCACATTCCTCTCTGATGCATCACACCGAATTGAGGAACACCGCTGTCGCCTGCTGAAGAGGGGCTATAATGTCCAACCAGTTAGTGGACCTGGTTTCTGTCCTGTTCGTTGGGATTGAACAAGTGTTCCCCTTTTAGATTTTCATTTTTACAATTCAATAATTTTTGTTTTCTTTTGTTTTAATACTCATTTGTCACAATGTTGGAATAATTACAAGTTTTTAATACTGATATTATACTTGCATTCTAATATAATGCATTAATAGAAGCAATATTTTTCTTGGAAGTTGCTTATTGCAATAATTTGGGTATGCACTTTGTAATATTATATTAGCCAAACCAATGAAACAGAAAAACAATTTTCCTAGACTGGTAGGCATAACTCAAGATTGCACTTTCTGCGAAAAATGTATGTCTGAAAACTCATGTTTTATTATTTTATATTACATTTATATTCATTTGACTCTCTTTGCCTGAAACTAGTGTGATAGAATACACATCACGAGTTTTGACAGTGGTCATTTATGGCAGCAATCAAGATGCTAGAAACTATTGTACACGAAATGTTTTTTCTGAAAGTACTACCACACCTTAGGTTTTTAAACTTCTTTTGTCAAATGATGTATTATGTAAATAAAAAATTAAATTAAATTAAATGAAATCATTGCTTTATTGTCAAGTTATTGAGTACAAACAAGCACTGTTCTCCCACAAAAGACAAAAACGAACTGTAGTTACAGAGTAAATGATATTAGGATTAATAATACTTTAGATAAAGCATATACTTTTATGAGATAAAATTATTATTGATTTCAGTAAATTGGGATCACACAAAATATTAATACACAAAACCATAAAAGGGCTTCCTCGTAATTCTGTTGGTTAATTTCATCAAACGCTTAAATATTATTGCCGTCGTTTTCCTTTTATATTGGAATGCAATTATTTAAGGTCCTCGCCGAATTTAAATGTTTCATTTCCCTTTATTATTTTCTTTTGTATAAACTCAGCTTGGAAAGTTGCTGATATCGTTTTGAGGAAGGATTATTGAACTCGTGATTCGCTATCGTATGGGATATAAAGAGCAGGGACATGTGTATGGGAACAAGGGTTTGAAACTAAGAAACTAATATACTGAGCGTCAAGTGAAAGGCAAAAATTTTTTTTAGTTGGGAGTATAAACCCATTTCGGTGCAACAATGTATATGTGTCATATCTTTATTGTTTATAGGTACTGCGTTTAGATTAATTTTTATTTAATTTTGACAATCAGGTTAACATTTAGTTGCACAAAATCATTCTGAGATGGTATACTGACATACAAAACACAGGTTAATGGATATGTTGATGCACTGTATCATTTGTTCAGTAAAGTAAAGGTATAATGAACACTGTCAGCTCACAGTTTGTCTGTCTGCCAGTCTGTCAGTAGTCTTTTGTTTATCCACAATAACTCAAAAGCGCTTATAAAATATTCATTGAAATTTTAAAAAAAGTTTTAGAATTGCATTTAGGCCTGCTTTAAAAAATGTGGTTAATCAGTTACTCCGCTGTGACCGCTCGTGCTAATTTTTGGTCATTCCTGGTTTCCGCTACAGTGTTGTGTTCATTTTACAAAGGTTTCTCATTTTACATAGGTTTTGCCTATACGGCTGCACAATTAATATCATTCTCAACCTTAGACTTGTCCATAGCATATATAGTGAGGCATTAAAGTAGGTTTAAATTCACCAATATTCCCTTCAATCATATTTCCAAAAATCTAATACAAATGGGGAAGAATATGATAGTTGTTATGTAGGGATAGTTGTTCGATCTCCACTTCTGGTAATTATCAATAATACACTATTCTGTAAAAGATATTTTGTGGGGTCAATGAAGTTTAACAAGTTTTTTGGAGAAGCTTTTACTGAGTTTTGACTGCTCTAGTTCAATTATAACCTCCCTTTGCTAATACCTATTATTTTATATCCCCATTTTGAATTTTACGTCCTGACTTAAGACACAATGCCAATAATCCAATAAACAAGTAACGTCGTAGTCGAGTGACCTAGTTTGAGTAGTTAAATTGGAACAAAAAAATGATTGTTCATGGTCAATGCACTCAAACAGGAAGACAAAATGGATTTCCTGTAAATGTCCATTAAATTAGGCTAACAAGTTTCAGTCAAAACTTCTTGCTTTTGATTATTCTTGATAGAATGTGTAACTCGGCCTGCATCCTGTATTGGCAGAAATAGGGAGTAATGATTAAGTTTGGAATATACTTGAGCATTTTGGTTTTCTCTTCCATGTTGGGTATATATATTTTAAGGATTTACTGATTATTCTAAATATTCACTACTTTTCCCAATATTTCTTTTATTTGTTGCAGTGAAAGGAAAACAGCATAGTGCACAAGGAATTGACGCCTTACGATTTACAGGTTAATCATTTATTGTATGAATTTTTCTTCAGATGTTTATAGACACCCCTATTCATTTCCTTTGGCGATTGATAGGGCGAGGCGTACTTCTGCCGCCACCAGAATCGTCCGAATCTGATGAGAAAGACAAAGGAATACGCAAAGCCTCTCATTTATGGTTGCGAACGCAAGATAAATTTCGTAATTATCATGAAAGTTAGTATCCCAACAACTTTTCTGATTCATTTGGACTTCTGAGTATTAACGAGTTCATAATTTCATTTGCAGAAATGTTTGGCCATACTCCGACAAAGGGTCCCGCAAAAAGTACCACAAAGAGTACCATTTAAGTCGAATGGATTGCAAAGCAAACGTTTCTTACGGAAAATTAATTTATATATAATGCCATAATAAATTGTATGAAAATAAATGAAAATGGTTGACTTTAATTTTGTAAGACTATTCACTTTATTGCAGGGGCAAATTGTCTCATTATTGTTACAAATTAGAAATACAACTGTATTAATGATTTTTGCTTATACAAAACTTATAAAAAAAGTGTTGTAAAAACACTCAAATAATTACAGAATTTTTAATTACTGTATTTATAAAATACTTGGATGATAAATTCTGTTAATATTTTTCCAATTCCATTTCTGATATTATCGTTCACCAAGTGACCACAGTGGAGTCAAGCACACATGTCCACACCCGTTGGAACAGCAAATTTTATTTCCATCTATACGTTGAATATGTAAAAGGAACCATGCACATTTCCGTTACGTTTACCTTCATACTTTACCTTTCAAGGTTTCAAGCATAATAATATAAGACTTAATGGAATTGTTTTCTTACAACAACTGTCATCAGTGCAAGTTTCAACGCGAATTCCAGCGCCTGTTGGAGGTGGACATAGAGGAGTATCCAACGGCGGCGGTATAGGTGCAGTCGCCTTTTTTAAGATGCACGATAAAATAACAGAATGTAAACATCAAAATATCAAGAAGCAATTTTTGGATGCAGTCACTAATTATTAAATTGTACTATTTAGAGAACTGTATGTTAGCAATTTACCAACATTACTTTTTAATACTTTTAACAATATTTTAATGCAAACTGAGTTACAACATTTCTCAAGGAAAATCATTTACCAGCATGAAACTGTACCAGTTGTTATATAATATACAGAATGTCACTAATAGACTTCAAAAAATCGTTGTAAAAGAATTACCCTGCTGAAAACAGTTGCCAGAGTAATAAAAACAATAAAAGTTGACTGGCACCGGGGCGGGGACATAATGCTGCATAAAGAAAAATTTATTCATAAAATTTTAATACAACCTTTATATCGACAATTGAAATATTACACTAATATTTTAGATAAATTAGGTTTCTTTAAGTTTCCTAAGGGAAGTATGAATATTATTTGATTCAGCTAGCTACTTAAGATATGCCATCTAAAACTACTCCAGTTATTTCAAAATGTCCTTCAAGGAAGAGACGTAATACAGACAATGAGCCACGGTGGCAATGCGTAGCTATATACAATGTTTAGGCAATAACTTGAAAAATATTAAATTACATCAGAGCTTACTAGAATTGGTTATTTTTTCCCCAGGATATGTTCATTTGCACTAATTGATTAAGTACATTGCTGTCTACTGTGTTAATTCCATGTAGCCTTGGACGACGGCCCACGGAAACGGAAAAATAAAATCCTGAGACATCCTTTTGTTTTCCGAAATTTGTGGCTCTATTGCGTGTTTCTGCTTGCAGTCACTTCTGCAATCACCATGTCGATGCAACTTGTAACTGGTGGTTCTCTGGATTTCTACAAGAGCATGTTTAGAAAAGCCCCATCAGTTACATTTATGAAACTTGTAATTAACAATACCGTCACTTTGTTGCAAACCATCAAAACAATTTAGCAAATCAACCCTTTTCAAAATTTCTTCCTATTTATCACATAGACTACTGATTTTGGTTTTATTTAAAACATTTAATTAAACTTAACCGAAAGTTTAAGAATAATTCTATAACCATTCATGATAAATGAAAATAGGTACACCACATCATAACATTCTTAATTGTTTGGGTAATTGGTAATTAATAAGCACAAAAAATAAAACGTTATCAAACATTCAACAATGAATTACTACGGCATAATAAATTCTTACGCTTAGGTTGTATCATTAATATTACACTGGTCATTCTCAAATGGCCAAACGTAAATAGCAATGAGCTACATACCACGGGTAAATAAAACGCTTGAATATGAGTCTGAAGGCACAAAAACTGATAAACAATCGAAGAGAATTGGAACCAATTGGTTAAAACTGTTTTGTTCTTAGGAGGAAAGGAAGGTAAAATTGGAAAACCGGGAAAGTGTTTCTATTACGCATTCAAAAACGTTATGCTTTCATTCACATGTATTATTCTGGAATTTAAAAAAGGTATAAAAAATCAACAGTAGCGACAATTGTAAAATTAATAAGTGACATGTATACGTGATTTGAATAACATAAATGACTGGGAAACGTTAAAATAAATAATGATCACTGAATTTTAAGCCATTAACCTATCAATATTGTTAATCTGTTAACTAAATGTAATTTCTTATTGTAAATTTAGTTTCTGGAATGCTTGTGATAATTCCTATGTTATATCTATGTATACCTAAGGGTAAATTAATTATTGATTATTATTCGGTCTGTTACGTCTGTTATATTCTGCTATTTTTCCCAAAATAATATCGCTGCTTTCAATACCATACTACAAAAACACAGTACAATTCGGCAACAATTTGAATTTTGTTAATAGGTCATAAATCGCAAACCTGAAGTTACGTTAATTACAGTAACTTTGAAAAAGTAGCTGAATATATTCGATTAATTTAATTCAGGTCATAACATGCAGTTTCATCTTGATAAAACTGCAATATCATGTATAGTACAAAGTTGAAAGTTGACCGTCGTAATATTTCTTAAAGATAGGTCCTATTTCTGCCCAAGATGCGACAACCAGAATTGCCATTGTCATAGTCGGTATTCTTAGCTGACACGAAACAAGATACGATAGGGGAGGATGAGATTTATTTAAATGAGAAAGTATATGCAAGCCGACCGGCAATGATAGCATCCACCGTAGTTTAGTATCCCAAGCGCACATGCTGGAAATAGATAGGGTGAAACTTTCAAGGAAGTACTAAACGTGTGTGACAGGTGAGTGACAGTGCCCCATGAGAGCATAATACGTTTTCCTATAATCTGTTTAGTTGGAGATTAGATTGCTGATTTACAAATTGGGAAATAAATTTTTTGCGGGAGTTTGTAAAATACGAATTGCTTAATTCAATATATATTGTGACTTTCAGCTTATTCTTGGCGAGTACCACATTCCAACGAATTTAACAGCGATCAGCTGACTCCCTAAAACCATTAGATTTTGAATAGCAAGATCTGAGTGAAAGAAGTTCCATAGTCTAACCAAGTTATTGCGTGGAGCTATAAAATGTAAATATTAACCTTTTTGGATTTAGTTATTGAATTAGTTATTATTTGTTAATTATGTAAATAAAGTAAGATAAGTAATTTAAGTTTGTTGTTGATTATCAGATCGAATATTCAAGTGTTGTTGTGATCACCAGCTGTTCTCCCAAGTGGAATTTTTCATTTGGCTTAACTACCAAGGATCTGAAGATACTTTACTGCATGCAACTTTGGCTACTATACTCCTCTATCGTTTGACAGCGTTTCGATCAGTGTTAATTTTGTATTGTTCGAATTACTTGGCAATAGAACTTTCGACGAGTTAAAATGGGACCCTTTAAAAGCAAAAGTCTGATTCTAATATATTGTGGCATTCTTGTGATCTGCTATTTTAATACGAATGTTGCCAGAGCTGAATCAATGGAAGATGCTGAAGACCTCACAGAGTTTCATGAGCGTTCCCCGAAGGTGACTGGAAGTGACTTGGAGATTGAGTATATTACTCCGACTCCCTCTGGGCCAGTACACTTTTCTGAAAACTTTGATGATTACGACACTTCGATAGCAAAGTGGATTGTGTCCAGGGCCACGAAGGGGGAGGAAGACAATACATTTAAGTACGATGGAAGATGGGAATTAGAATTGCCTCAAAAGGAAATATTTCCAACTGACATGTCTCTTGTTCTTCGATCTAAAGCGCAACAGGCGGCAATATCTGCAAAACTGTACAAAAAATTTGACTTCCTGGATAAACCCCTTTTTGTCCAATTCGAGGTAAACTTTCAGAACGGCATGGATTGCGGCTGTGCATACATAAAACTACTTTCGTACTCCAAGGTAATGAAATTGGATAAATTTCATGACAAAAGTCCGTACACAATCAGGTTTGGTCTTAACAAATGTGGCAGTGATGTGAAGCTCCATTTTACTTTCCGACATAAAAATCCAATTAATGGATCTTTCGAAGAAAAACATTTTAAGAAGACCTCAAACCAGATTGAAGAGATATTCAGTGACAAGAAACCACATTTATACCGTTTGGTAGTCAGGCCCGACAGCAGTTTCGAAATACACGTAGATGACAGAATTGTCAACAAAGGAAACTTATTAGAAGACATGGAACCCCCAGTCAACCCTCCGAAGGAAATTGAAGATCCTAATGACACTAAACCAGCTGATTGGGATGAAAGAGAGAAAATTCCTGATCCGAATGTCATGAAACCTGAAGATTGGGATGATGATGCTCCTCCAAAAATTCCTGACCCAAAAACAATCAAGCCAGAGTTTTTGTTAAATAAAGAAAGAAGCCGCCTTTGGAAAGCACCCTTGATAGACAATCCACATTTCAAAGGAGTATGGAAACCTCCAATGATTGCCAACCCCGACTGTAAGGGAAAATGGAAACCTAAGCTTATTCCAAACCCAAACTATTTCGAAGACAAAGAACCTTTCAAAATGACATCAATTGGGGCTGTGGGCCTTGAAGTTTGGACTATGACCGACCGTGTTCTTCTTTTTGATCATATGATCATTACTGACGATGAAAATATCCTGAACGATTGGACTACACAAACGAACACCATTAAACAAAAATCTCTCGACCGAGATGTTGAGGGAATTATCACTCAAAGCATTGCTCATTCTTGGCGTTGGGCAATTTATATCGGAATACCGATTGTTGTTTTCTGGCATATAAAATTATAAGATTTAAGTAATTTACTTAAGAGATATATGTGTAAGATACTAATAGCAATTGTTACAATCTGTAACATGACACAAATACCTGGACGTACAATCCGCATAAATAAATCTTTTTTAGTAAGTACATTAATCGAATTAGAGTGTCGACCACTACCACATGAATAAGAATTATCTATGTAAGTATTTATAATTGGAACAATGTTGAGTCCATTACATGAGATGAGAATTATTGTTAATACAGTATGAAATGTTATATACTCTGCAAATACAAAAAAATTATTTTCAACAAGTTATAAGTGAATGAATTATGTAAGAAATATAATTAATTTGTACTTCATTTAATTCTCCCTCTTCTAAAAGGGTTCAAAACCTGATATGGAATTCATAGAACATAGTAATGCCAGTTTTTGATTTGTAAACTGTATAACCCTTGTTATTTGTACAAATAGCGTACAATTAAATTATTGTGACTCAAATAATATTTGGATTGTTTGCACCTTTGCAGACGAGTTGATAATAAGTCCTGCGGAATCTAATGGAAAGGCGACTCTTGAAGCTTACAGCATTTAGGGAATTTTAGGAGGACTTGAAATATTTTCTCAACTTCTTGTCAACAGAGAGGACTTTGCTGTGGTTAGCATCAACATCTTCTTCTTTACAACTAACCATGCAGTTATTGGTGACGCTTTCTAGACTTTTTAACACCCTTTATAATTTTTGCTCAAATTTCGTAATATTTTGTAATGTGACGGAAATCAGTTCTCTCTTTATCCATATGAGTATCCCCGCTTTCCTTACCAGTGCTCCATGATAGTGCGAGACATTTTATATCGAAAAAGTTATTAAGCAAAATTTGGACCTCATGGCACTGAATAAGTACAATGTTTTCCATTGGCATATCGTAGATTATCAATCTTTTCCGTATCAAAGTAAAGCATTCCCTGCGCTAAGGTAGATTGACCATATTTTTATGAGTAATAATGTAATTATTATAAATGCCTTATGCCACCTGTATCAATTTTTTTATTTTCGTCTTTCAAAGAAAAGGGAGCTTATCGCAAATACACACATGTTTACACACAGAGAGATGTTGAAGAGATAATTGAGTATGCGAGATACAGAGGAATCCGTGTCATTCCAGAGTTCGACACATCAGGTACTCATGACCATTTCCATTATGGCATGCTGCATGGTTTATAGCTTTTTCGAAACACAAAAATCAAACCACCCCCGTTATACAAAATAATCCTTAGGTATGCAAATATAATGAAATGAAATATTGATCAAAAATCTTAATTTCTTTCTTTTCAGGTCATACTTATTCATGGGGAAAGGGAGCTATCGAAGGATTTTTGACTGAATGTCAAAATTCCGATGGTTCATCGAATAAAACCTATGGACCTGTTGATCCCACCACAGAATAGAAAACTATGCCTTCTTGAAAACTCTTTTCCAAGAAATGTTCACCGTCTTCAAGGATAAATGTGTTCACTTAGGGGGAGACGAAGTTGTTTTTTCTTGTTGGTAAGTTGTCATTATTCCCTGTTTTATGCGCATTAAAGTTTGCCAAAAATTTTGTTTTATTTTTTGTTGTTTATATTTTTTATGGATTGATTTTAATTACAATTTTCATTATGATGAACAGGAAAAGCAATCAGAACATAACAGAATTCATGGCTTCTCTGAATTTGACAAGCTACGAAGAGCTAGGGGAATACTACATGCAGAAACTAATAGATATTGTGGAAAATATTCCGGGTAACAACTCCTACATCGTTTGGCAAGAAGTACTGGGCAATAATGTGGATTTGAATACAAATACCATCGTTCATGTCTGGAAAGGTGACAAGTACAATGAAGAGTTGGCCAACGTGACTGCACTCGGCTACCACGCTTTACTTTCGGCGTGTTGGTACCTCGACTACATTTCCTACAGTGCCGATTGGAAAAAGTACTACCTGTGCGACCCAAAGACCTTCCTGGGGACTGAGGAGCAGAAAAAGTTGGTAATAGGAGGTGGACCCCCTCTTTGGGAAGAACTCGTCGACTCCACCGACTTCATCCCTCGCTTGTGGCCAAGAGCCTCCGCTCCAGCTGAAAGACTCTGGTCCAACATCAATATCAGAGCCACGTTCTTTTTTGTTGCAGCGCACCGAATTGAGGAACATCGCTGTCGGTTGCTGAAGAGGGGATACAATGTCCAGCCAGTCAGTGGACCTAGTTTCTGTCCTGTTCTTTGGAACTGAACAAATGCTACCCTTTTAGATTTTCTTCTTTCTTGTTTTCTTTTGATTGAATACTCATTTGTCATTTTGTTGGAATTGTTTTAATAGTGATATTATACTTGCTTTCTAATATAATACATTTAAGCATTATACTTCTGAAAGTTTCTTATTGCATTAACTTTGGTTATTCACTTTGTAATATTAGCCAAACCAATGAAACAAAAACAAACTTCCTAGGTATACGTAATGCAAGTACATATATACATACCATTTAAGTAGAATGGATTGCGAAAAATAGTTTTTTACCAAAAATTAATTTATATATGCCATAATAAATTGTATGGAAATAAATGAAAATGTTAAACTTTAATTTTAAATAACTATTCACTTTATTCAACGAGCAATTTGTCTCATATTTTATTTAAGGATTAAATTTAAAGTCGTGACACAAATGAGTGAAACCAGAAACAGGAAACTTTTCTGTGGACTGGATGAAAAGCGAACTGTTTTCCGGCTACAGAGAAGTTGCTAAATGAAATTGGGGACTACTATATTAATAATGAATTAATACGGGTACGGATTTTCTATTGCATATGCACGGGTCTAGTGTTAGGTTGTTGCCCTAAGGAATACAAATTGACTGCAGTAGTGGTAGTAGTAGGTATTAAGGTCTAATTATCTTCATGATTTGCATGATATGGATAAAGCAAGTAACCTTTTTACCGAGCTGTCTTTGAAGGTTGTTATTTAGTTGGTGTCTGTAAAGCGGCAAGAATGGCCAGCAAATTTTCTGTGTTAACTTACGACAGTGACGGTGATAATAGTGATGACAGCAATAAGGACAATGAAATTTCAAAAAAAAGAAAATTACGGTTGCTATAAAATACGATTGGAAGGAAATCACTGTACTTGAAAGTGAGGTTGAACAGTTTTGGCGAAGAAGATATAAACGTGATCGAAAAAATTTAATTGTAGAGTACTTCAACTGTGATGAAGGCGGAGAAGATTGCCCAATGAAGTTAAAGCGAGTGCACGAGCTGACCGTTGATGTAATCAAGTTCTACATAAGGGGAAACGAACACATTCATTTAAAACAGGGTCTAGCAAGTGAGCACAAAAAAGTTATCCGTGATGCACTACAGATGACTCCAGATATGACACCCAATGCATTACTGGAAATTTTACGACAAAAATGTGGCGATGTTCCTTATAAAATGCAATTGAAAAACTTTGTTGCGTATGAAAGACGGAAGTCACAACCTCAACTGAATTACGTCGGTGAACTTGAACAATGGTGTGCAACACGAAATGAATACTATAATATTATTATTCTTATTATACCCCAGGTGAATGCCTTAATGCGCTGCATTCATACTTAGGCAAATGGTCTGCAGCAAGAGATCCTGTCGCAAAAAATTCACAGCAAATAGCTATGGAGCCTGCTATCTCTCTTCCCGAACAGACTAAGGCCTATCAATGGCTAAAAAGTGATCCTATTGTTATCCACATGAGAGATAATGGCCAAATAATGTGTTTCACTGCGGCCACTGGGTGTGAACCAGTCAACCAAACTACCGCTCTGAAGTACATGGACACAGCGAAGACAACCAAGTGGGCCACCTTTGAAGACTTTTTATTATCGGAACTGCAAATCTGGCAAATTAAATATCACTCGTCTCTTTCTCAATGTCAATGTACATGTCCATATTTCTTAAAATGTTTTATCTGTAAACATACAATTGGAGTGGCAGCAATGAAAGGTAACTACGAAATTCCACTGCGGGCCAAAACTATTCCTGTAGGTCAGAAGAGGAAAAGGGGACGTCCAAAGAAAACAAGGAAAAGTCTTTCGATACAGTAATATTAATGCCCTTATCATATGCCCTGATACGTCCACCGTATATTAAATTATTTCCTTACACTATTTTCGACTAATTTAATCTGACTAATTCTTTGTATTTCTTTAGGCTGTTTTACTTAACGTTGGCTTATCCATATCATGCAAATTATAAAGATAATTATACCTTTATACCTATTACTACAATACTTGACATTTACAGAGAAATTCTTTGTAATATAATTTGTATTCCTAAGTGTATTAACCTTAACAATAGACTCATTAAAAAGATATTTTCCATTGCTATTCTGCGCTTGAACACTTGCCTTATCATATGCACCTAACACCCTCATACATTCTAGGTACAAGCATACAACAGTCTTTCCATGTGCCATAGAAAATCCGTACCCGTATTAATTCATTATTAATATAGTAGTCCCCAATTTCATTTAGCAACTTCTCTGTAGCCGGAAAACAGTTCGCTTTTCATCCAGTCCACAGAAAAGTTTCCTGTTTCTGGTTTCACTCATTTGTGTCACGACTTTAAATTGCGTCCTTTTATTTAATTCCTCTCATAGTACATAAGCTTCCGAAACACAAAGTAATTCTGTTAGATCGACAGAGATCAGAAAGAGAATAAGTAAAAACCTAATGCATTTAAATTGATACATACATTAAGTTTAAGGAAAAGTTTTTTAACTTTGTAACCATTATTTTGCACATTTTGGTGGCTAAATTGTTGCTTGACCAGTAAAATCGACAACTGGGAATGCAAATGTGAAAACTAATTTTATAAGCGTCCGCAGTATAGCAGTAACTTTTGTTTTGTTTCATTTCATAGGGATCGCGACTTTTCATGGAATAATAGTCAATAATTAATCAGTAAGGTCAATATTTATTGACCTAGCAGTCAATAAATACATCATTTCATAATTTTTTAAATAATTATAGAATTTTTAATTACAGATTTATAGAATATGTGATAAATTCTTTTAATATTTTTGTAATTCCATTTTCTGGTATTATCGTTCGCCAAGTGACCACAGTGGAATCATGCACACATGTCCACAGCCGTTGGAACAGCAGATTTTATTTCCATCTATTTACGTAGAATAAGTAAAAGTAACCATGTACATTGCCTTTACATTTACCTACAGAGTATACTGACCCAAATAATCCAACTACCTCTCACGGTGTCAAGCATGATAATGTAAGACTAATACTTAATGGAATTATTTTCTTACAACAACTGTCAGGAGTGCAAGCCTCAACGCAAATTCCAGCGCCTGTTGGAGGTGGACACCGAGGATCAGCCAACGGTGGAGGTATAGGTGCAGTCGCCTTTTTTAAGGTGTAGGATTAGATAACAGAATTTAAACAGCAAACATATTTTGTTTTAAGAAACAATTTTTGGAAGCAGTCTCTAATTTTATTAAAATGTTTTGTAGTAGTTTAGAGAATTGTATGACAGCAATTTACCAACGTTACTTTCGTAACAACATTTTAATGCACACTGAGTTACAACGTTTCCCCAGGAAAATCATTTACCGGCAGGAAACTGTACCAGTTGTTATATAATATTCTTTATGCCACTAATGGACTTTAAAAATCGTTGTAAAGGAATTACCGTGCTGAAAATAGCTGTCAGGGTAATTGCAACAATAACAGTTGATTGGCACCGGAGCGAGGACATAATGCTGCAAAAAGAAGAATTAATTCATAATTTTAATACAATCTTTATATTGACAATTGAAATACTCCACTAATATTTTAGATAAATTAAGTTTCTTAAAATTTCCTTAGTATTGATATTATTTGAGACAGCTAGCTACTTCAAATATTGCAATCTGAAACTACTCCAGTTATTTCAAAATCCCTTCAACGAAGAGTACAGTAGAGACCAAGAGCTACGATGACAATGCTTAGCTATATATTGTCTTTATTAAAGGCAATAACTTTATTAATATTAAATTACATCACATCTTTCTAGACTTGGTTATTGTTATCTCCATGATACATATATATTCATTTTGCACTAATTGATAGTGTATTGTTGTCTGCTGGTTTTAATTGCGAAATTTAACTTTGAAATAAGAATTAGAATTTCATGTATGCAATTTCATCGCAGTAATCCCTCATATATATATAATGTGTGACCAACATAATAATTTATTCGTCTACGCTTCACAATAATAAAAAAATGCAATTCTACAGATATTTTCAAATGATGTAGTACTGAGTCATGGTAGAATTAATGAACGTCTAAAGTTATATTGCCGTTCTACCGTTCATACTATAACGACGCCATTAATTGTTTTATAACAGCATTTATCTATGCGGTATAATTTTTAAATTGCATACTTTCACACATTTTGTTCATTTGCAAGTAGCTTTTCATTTAATTGCTCAAATACATTTGTATAGGCTATAAATTATAGCTATGTCATCAAAGTCTCAGGTTTTTATTATATGTGTGTGGGATTTACAATAATTTCCTTATATTATTTCAATTGCCGTAACCGTAAAATTAGATACTTATCAAAAATATTGAAAAGAAACAGGTAAGGGAAGAAAGAAAAGAAGGTAGTGAAAATGTAAAGGCTTAATAGGGAAGAAAAGTCAATGCGACTTTAATTGGTGTTTTTGAATTGTCACCTTGGTAATTGGTAATGTAATTGTAATGAAAATATCAGTCAACAAGAGTCTGGGCGGGACATGAACACATTGGATAAGATTACGTTGTGAAAACTGACAGCTGACAGAACGACAGAAGACTTTTCTACAAGTAGAACGTATAATACTCTACCCAACAAGTGACGAACTTTTCTTTGGCACAATATTGGCTTTCCAAATCGAATATCAGAAAAATTGGCTATATTTCACTGTAAGTTTCAGTCAGTTATCGAAGTCTAATCACTGGTTTTCAGTAAAACCCAAGAAAACACCAAAATTATTTATTGCTAATTTTTATTTTTTACAATTGGATTTTGAATCGTAGGAGTGGGCACTTTTGGACCAGGAGGAATCTATCTACAGTATTATTGACAACTTGTCCTACCTTCAAGTGGTTTAACAAACGGGAATTTAACTGACATTCGTCGACAGGCAACCTTGGCACTGAGGAACACTTAAACTAATTTCAAAAAAACAAACTTGGAAAGATGGCGATGGACGAATATGATACAAAGTACAGGTATGTCGAGATATGTTGAATTGCATGTGAAAGTATTTAATTAAGAAGTTATTGCTACATGCCCAAGTTAAGTCCGTAATACCCAAGTAATAATTTAATTCTGTCGACTTTTTATATCACTTCATATTGTAATGAGCATTTTTAATATTTTTATTGAAAGTACTAGTAAACAAACAAGTGGAAAATATATCAGCTGTTACTTGTGTATTTCGTTCCATAGCATATTTTCTAATTCGAATATTTTGCTTAAATTATAGATTTTAAGCTTAGGAATGCATAAATATTAGAAATGACCTAAATATGTTTTTCTTGATTTTCCAGGGTGCTGGAATTAACGTGTGATACAAACCAAAGCAAGAGCTGGATGTGCGAACTTCGAATGGCCCTTTTCGTCGCCAGTGCAAATTCTGCCCGAGCAAAGGAGTGTACTTTGCCATTTCCAGCTTGCTTTTATGACCCTACGAAAAAAGAAAAACAAATTGAGGAGCTTAGAAAGCACATTCAAAACATCCCATACCTATCAGACTTGAAATTAGAAACTGAGCTACCAGAACTGACGTGGAAACTTCTCTATTGGGTGTTTACTAATCCGCTAAACATCCATCCTGTTGTTGAGGATGTACTTGTCACTGCAGAAAATTGTAAACTGCAAACTGGGCTGGAATTTCCAAAGATTGACAACGAAAAGTCGTTCATCTTCAAAGTGGAAAACCCACATTTGAAAAAAGCATTTGTAGACGGGAAAGCAGTCCATGGCTCTTTCTTCGGATTTCACGGATCACCTTTGGAAAATTTTCACTCCATCATGCATCGGGGATTGATTTCAGCCCTCAATAAGCGAAGTGCCTACGGTGTTGGTTCATATCTCACCAATTCTTTTAAAATCTCTGAAATGTACAGTGGACAATTGAACCGTAATGGATGGAATCAATCCGTTTTTGGCAAATGCCTCAGATGCGTTGCTATATGCGAAGTAGTTAAGGATCCGAAAATTCCATCAAAGATTATTGAGGGAACAACTACCTATTTTGTTGTGGCCAATGACGATATAATACAGTTATCGTATATACTGCTGTTTAGCGAAGGCCGAGACAAAAAACGGAAGCTGGAATTGGAAATGAGAAAACTGGAAATGGAAAAACGGTGCAAAGTGAACTTCCAATCGTAAACTTCCACTCCAATGTGTAAATTGAAAACTAAGATACCTACGTTCTTGTAATACCTATATCTGGCAATATATTACTCATATATTAATGCATTCATATCATACCGTATAATCGTAATCGTCATACAAAAGACTTTGTTGAATAGCTAGCGCTTTTAATAGGCCGTGATTTAATCCTTCCATGCAAATGAATGATATCCGCAGGAAAGAGAAAGTCTGCGGACTAATGAAAGTCGCAGGAGGCCAATATATATGCAAATGAAAGTCGCAGGCGGCTAATATATATGCAAATGAAAGTCGCAGGCGGCTAAAATATGTGCAAATGAAAGTCGCAGGCTGGCAATATTTGGGCAAATGAAAGTAGCAGGAAATGATTTAAATTAGCATGAAGTGCAACTGTAGACTGAAAACAATGTAGTTAGTTCGATTGTTTAGCAACGTCAAAGGAGTGAAGGTGTGCAATTATTTGTCTCCTATTTTGAAAAATATTGGATTGACAAGAATTCCAACTGGTTTGAAGGATTTGCAGAGTTTGTTCCATCGACGACTAATAGCTTGGAAAGCACAAATCAAGACATAAAATCTGAATATACCAAAAGGAAACGTAGGCCATTATGTAAAGTTTTTTAATTCAACTATTACCAGGCTTCTACAATTATTGCTGCTGCCGAAAATTCAACGACAATTTCTGATTAAATATATGCATTGCAAAATTCATGCTAATTTAAATCATTTCCTGCTACTTTCATTTGCCCAAATATTGCCAGCCTGCGACTTTCATTTGCACATATTTTAGCCGCCTGCGACTTTCATTTGCATATATATTAGCCGCCTGCGACTTTCATTTGCATATATATTGGCCTCCTGCGACTTTCATTAGTCCGCAGACTTTCTCTTTCCTGCGGATATCATTCATTTGCATGGAAGGATTAAATTTTAGTCCTTTTAATAGTTCTAGAACGATGTAGATATTTGTAATCCTAACAGTATTATATTATACCAACCGAACCATTTGTTTGTCTTCGGTGATACAAGGTTAAAACATTAAAAATCCTTTGTTTAAATTTAATGACAAATAAATAAAAGTAAAGTCTGTACTTTGAGCTTTAATAAATGTTACAAATTACGAAATTACTTTCCCCCATGAGACTGGAAATGATATAAACATATTACACCATTTCTATGTTAAATTTAGCAATATCTTACTTTTTATTATTAACTTTTATTGTTTTCAATATTTATTTAACCATCCAAACACTCGTGGGTAAAATATTTTATTATGATGTTAGCACGGCCAGAGTTTACAAAATAATGGTTTTAACAGCTTACAATTAATAACCCTGTAAGCATATGCTATGAATGTTTCTGGCTATGATTAATTAATTAATTATGCGGTCAAAATTGGTTTCCGATTCAGACTTAGATTACTACTACAACCATGATCTTAAGCGAAAATTTAACATTTTAAATTTGAGAAATCAGTTATCAAATCAATGAATTAGGTAGATCACTTTTATTGAGAAAGTGAGAAATAATGAAGACATGTATTAATCAGAATTTTAACAATTCAAAAAAAGATTGTGATAATACTTGTCAAATTATTCACATAAAATATGGCAAATACGCAGTTTTGAAAGAACCTACTAATTCGTTGTAATTTAATATTCAATTTTTAGATAAACCATTGACAATAACTTTGTCGAGAGAGTAAATTTCTGATCAAGTGACTTTGCTATGTTAGCGTTTAGTATTACCAAAGTCAAGATGCAAATTAAATGTAATTGATGTCAACAATACGTGTATTTAAAAATGTCGTATAAAAATAATATTTTTTATAATAAGTATTTTATTATGTAATAAGTATCTTTATTAATAAGTATTTTCTTTATAACGTAGCAATTGATATACTGTTTACATGAAGGAAGCTAAAAATTATTAGAATTGAAGTAAGGATACCCAACGTTGAATCATCGAAAATTTGCATCTAAAACTTGCAACAACTTTTTCGGGTCCCACATGGGGTTCATGAAAAAACTAGGAAATGCAGTTCCCCTATACCGTTATGAATGTAATAGTTTTTATTTGAACATACGTATATTATAGATTGGAAGTAAAGACTCGTTTGAAATCATTAAATGTACTTTAAAGCTGGGCTATGGGGTACTAATAAAAAATTTTCATACCTTCCAAAGTATAGTTTACAGCTAAGAGTAGATTAATAAGTGGAGCAACATTATTATCGTCATTTTTGAACAAGTTGCAAAATCCGAGTTTAGAAAAACCGTAACCGCAAGTGAAAGTAATCAGAAAAAAAGTGTTGCCAAATCTTTTGATTTATTATTTATTATTCACTTCTAAAATGGTTTGCACAAAAATGTACAGCCAGTAGAAAAACCAATAGATTCCGTATAATTTCCAGCTTAATTTAAGTGAAATTCGGAACATATATTATAGAGGAAATGTAGTTCCACCTAAACGGACTGGTTTTAATGTATGCTAACATATTTACAACCTTCCAAAATACCGAAGGGAGTTTTTGGAAAACATGGCGCGAGAAAAAAATGCTCTACCAATTATAATGACATTTAGTAAAATTGAATTCAGGCGACGGAAACGTTTTGTCAGTACTTCCTAAATGACTTTTGTTTGTTTATTTTCCCAAACAGTAGCAGTTGGGGGTATATTGACAAGAATTATTTCTCTTAACAGTTTAGCAAGACAGTAATAACGGGTATCAAACCGGGGTTGTTAAGATGTCACAATTGTGTTCTTAAAATACTTAAGAATACATGAAATTGACAAGAAAGTTTCTTAATTATACCCTGTCTCAAACATACTTTTACGTAGCCCTTAAAAGCAAGCAATAACCGAATTAATATTGATTGGATCCCTAATTATTGTTTCGTCGCTATTCTAATGGGTACTTAACATGACAAAAAGCATGGCGAGTCCTCATTTTCAAAGAAATGTGCTACAACAAATCACATTGCACAACATGTTTAAAGAAAGCAACAAAAAATTGTTAGTGATACATTTAATAGGCTTTTTGGTTTTGTGACTACAACGTGAATATTTACTTTGAGGTATAAAAATGCTTATAATCAAATGTTTCATTTATAACAATTAAACAACGATTACAGGTTGGAACATTCACTGATATATCATTCCTTAAAATATTGCATAGTAATTGTGATGATTACTGATGCTTTTATATGGATAGAGTATTCTGCAGTGTTAGTTTCTATATTGCCATTGAAAAAGGCTCCTTTAAAGAAATTTAAGTATAAAAAGTTGGCTTCTACGGTTTACTTTGATAATGAACTGCCAACATTTACCCATTGTAAAGATAAATATTGATTTAATACGAATGCGTATCAAAATTGCAAATGTATAGAAGTTTGTGTGTCAAGTGCGTATAATTCTGTTATTCAGTTTGATATTGGATAAAAAGTAAAAGAAATCAAATACTAATATAACCCTAGCCTAACACTCAAGATCAGCCGATAGTCGTATTACATGGCATTATTAATATTACTATCATATATTATACAAGTTCGCATGGGTATTATACAAGAAATTATTGTTAATCATTTGCAAGAATATATTTCCACCACGGATAGATGAATATTTTACTTAAGGAGACCAGAGAACCTTTCATTCCCTTTTATCTTCCTCATATTCTTCTGATCAATCGGAAAATTTTTGCAATTCAATACTGGTATTACCGAATTTATTTATATTTTAATCACTATTAATTTTGAAGTAAATACCTTTTTGGAAAATGGCGTGCGAAAGATAATATTAGCAAGATTGAATCGTAAAGTATGCCAACGGTAGCCTGTAAATTACAAAATGAAAATACATTTTATATGACGAATGAATGGTCACTCTTATTGACGCAGATAAACTTGTTTGTAGTTGTCCTTGATAATCCTGTTTAATATTCTTCCGAGCATACTTTAAGATTACTTTTACTTAGAAGGATACATCATAAATATTACAAACTGTATTTGGAAGATTGGATGGCGTATATTCATGAAAGTAACATATGTTGTTTTCCAAACCTGCGCGATGAAAACAAGATATTCATAAAAAGACTTGTTTCCATAAGTTCAAAGTCCTTTTATTAAAAAGCGATATAAGGAATAAATACATATTTATTAAAAATCATCAAATACTTGGAATGAAAGTCCTGGCTAATCTGTCCGTCCGTTTGAGTATCAACTCAAGAATGGATGAAATAATCAAATTTTCTTATTTATATTACATCTTCCTTCAAATGCGCACATTATATTCAGAATCATGGCGTCATCACAAATGCTTTCTTCGTTTTAGTTTAGTGTGCATTTTCTGGCTTGAGATAAATTAAGATTACGAGATAAATGAATTTGTCAGTTTTTAGAAAATATGAGGACATGGGCACTGTCAACGCAGTATTGCTTACGATACTTTTTACCCCTAATGTTGCAATGGTTTATTAGACATGGATATGCTTATTTAATAGGATCTAATAATATACGCCACAAGTTACAAACTATGAAGAAGACACCTACCTGTAAATAAAAGGTAGATATTAGTATTATAATGATGGTATTATACCTACATAACAAATTGCATTCTTCAACTGAACCTTAGTTTGTATTTGATCTTCTTTGGCTCACCTTCCTCTACGCCCTAGTTATGTTTTGCTGTGTCAGTAATTATTAAGCCTAAATCTTATACCATTTTTGCATACTTTGGTATATTGAAAATACCTAAAAAAAGACATGGAAGAATTCTTTCTATCTTCTCAAATTTTATTGATTTTATCACCAAACGTGTCGGGACAATCAATTCCATGCACGAGCAATACAAACGACATCACTCCTCCATGTACGTATGATTATCAATGTGTGGACCACAATGACAGCAACTGCAGCGATAAATGGAGTCAGGTAACCCTCAAACATTACATTTGTCATTTACATCTTATCAGAAAAGCATTGCATCAGTGAAATTTGTCAACGCAGAGGTATTGGGCAAACAGCGCTTACTATCAGGAAGGAGGTCCTCTTTTTGTGTTCCTTGGAGGAGAAGTAGATACTTCAGGTTGGGCAGACTCTGGTGCGTGGTTGTTCTATGCAGCAGAAATGAGAGCTTACACTTTGGTGATAGAGCATCGCTTCTACGGAGAGAGTTGGCCTACACCACAGACGTTAGATAACAATTATAACAAATTACACTAACTCTACTGTAACGTAAACAATAACTAAATGTAAAAACAATTCATTGCTGCTGCTTTTATGAAATTTTTATAAAATTATAACAAATTTGGTTCAACTTAAAAATATTAAGACTAGGAGGTACTATGGATTATATTATTACACTGTCTTTATTTTCAGAAACCGATCTGCTGCCGCCATGCAGATGCTAACTATTCAACAGGCTCTCATGGACTACGCTAAAATCATCCAATGGTTCAAAGCAGGAACTTCTGGTTTGCAAGTGAGCTACTTATTCGTGCTTTCCATGGAGGACCAAACAATGGAAGACGTAATAAACTATAAGCAAATTTTTCTAAGCTCTACTTAAGAAAATGTTTTTATAGAATGCAAAGGTCGTTGTGTTTGGTGGGTCGTACGCAGGGGGTTTGGCAGCTTGGTTCAGGGTACAATTTCCCCATTTGGCCAACGTGGCCGTAACATCTTCTGCTGTACTAAATTACACATATGAATTTCCGGGTAATTTTGAATTAAAATTATCGTTTAGTCGAATTTAAATTCTCAAAGGCATGCCTACGTAATTTAATTTTCAGAATTCTTTCAAACGAGTTCCCAAGTAATTAAACATACAAATCCAGATTGTTTTAACGCTATTAAAGAAGCATTTACATGTATGCACAGCATTTTTAACAATAGAACTTGTGCTGCAACGAAAATAACCGAACGAGACGATCTCTCTAAATTAATGGGGTAAGTATCAAAGTTCATTAAATTAAATGTGGGATTCAATGTTTTCTTAATGACTAGCGGATTAAATTACGACTTTTTAAATAATTGGCATTGGCAGTATAACCTGTTAGGTAATTGCAAAGATTGGTCGTTGGCCATTTTCTGGTTGGTTTTTTTATCTCACCAAAAAGGGAAATTAGATTTTTGGTGTACATAGATAACCTGGTTTTTGTTTAATTTTATTTATTTTAAGTAAATGTCTCGTATTTTTTATTTTTGACAAAACAGACTTCCAATTGCTCCCGATTTCTACAACGAGATTTTTTTACAAGTCTTCTTCTACGTTATCGGCCCAGCAATTTGGATAAACAATAACCCAGGTACAACATCGGAAAATCTCTGCGAAGCCCTCCTTAATGAGACAGTGACAAATTCAGATATTGTCTCAGCTTACGGAACGTTCATCAGGAAGAGCGGAAGAGACTTTTCATTGTTTCAAAGAAAACAAGTTGAGTCCAATCAAACCACTGCTTCCAATTATTCTACAAATGATCCAGGCGGCTACAAGTATTCCTGGATTTGGCAGATTTGCAACGAGTTTGCTAATCTTCATGTAGCTGATCCAGTACACAATATATTTAGCACTGATGATTTTGGAAGCAGCTTTCGCCAGAATCTTTACAGCATGTTCTATCCTGACGCAGGGTAAGCGCCAAATGAATAAATTATGTCATTTTTGTATTACAACCCCAAAGTTTTATAGTTCTTCAGAAATAATGGAAAAACAGTTTTGAGCCTATTATTACATACATAAAACGGTCATAATATGATATTCTATAATTATCATTCGAAAATAGATTTACAGCGGAAGCTATTCTTAAGAACGTTCAAAAGACCCAAAAGCAATACAAAGCAGGCAAGGAGTACAATGGAACGTGTGTAATTTTCATAAACGGAAGCTGGGACCCTTGGGCCTCAAAAAGTATCACCAGTGCGAATGAGACTTCCCCGCAGAACTCAGTTTTCTATATTGAAAGTAATATCATTTCTCGGTTGCAAGTTTTATTATTCTTTATTTCTTTCTTCTTTATTCACTTTGTGAGCTTAATTCGTTGTTTTCTATTTCTTAGAGGGTGAACATATGGACGATATGTTTTATCCACCAATAAACCCATTTGCCAATAGCTCTATTTCTGACATTCATGTTAAAATAGGCAATCAAATTGGGGTCTATTTGGAAAGTCCGGCTTGTCAAACTTCAAACATTCCCGAACATACGTATTAATATTATTTTAATGAAAAGGTAATTATTTGAGTGCCACAGGTAATGACAATGACTTGACTATGAAAATGGCAAAACAAGAGGTTTTTAAGATCATTTAAGAGAAAGGTATTGCAGGTAATTTTAATTTTAGAATCTCTCAGTAGGACAATTACACTAATCAAAATTATTATATTAGTATTGACTTTTACGACTGTAGTTAAAACATTTCATTCCAACACCCAAGAATAACAGAATAAAAATAAACTTCGAATTGACAGAAAAATATAATTAATAACTTAAATATTAAATAAATAACTAACAGCGGTAGATGTATTACTCATCCATAAACCAACTAATGCAGTGCACCTACAAGTGTAATTTTAACTCTGCCAATGTTCCTAATTAAGCATACCAGAAGTATTTGTCTTTTTCATGGTTTACTCGGGTTCACGATTTATTTATGTAAGGCGTTCAATACGAAAACAATAAAGCTGTCAAAAATATATCATATATATTAAGTTAAGCACAAATACGGGAACACTTAGTGTAAATTGTAAGTCTGGTTCGGGGTTTCCTATTCATCCTTAAAATTAATGCAGTTAGTGTACAATACGAGTCAGCTTCAGCTTTTATTTTTTTAAATAAATGAATTTAAAAGCTGTAAATATTCCAACGCTGTTCTGTCTACCCAGCAATAAAATGTGGATTGTAAACCTATTGAATTACTTTGACGTCTATATTAGCGGAATTCAAGACCTAAAACTTCAAAGCGAATTAAGATATTATGGTATTGGTTACATAAACCACTCTTAATACATTATGGATTGTCCTTATTTTTACATGAAAAAGGAGTTGACAGTGAAGTGACATATTAGACCCCTAAATAAGTCAGATTCGTAAGTAACATACATTTCTACTCAATCTATATCGGTCTGCATGTAATGTTTAATGTAATACGCTTGGAAAGTCTGAACAATAGAGTGGTGAAGCAACTAAATAAATTCTTAGACCGACTTTATTTGTTAGTATTTGTGAACAAAAGTTATTAACTACGATTTAATATTTCTTTTTTGTTAAAATTTGTATTAAATAGAAATAATACTAATACATATACTTCCCATTTCAAATAACGTCATCTTTCATGGCAAAAAGGAAAATGATAAAAGCTAACGAGATTTCAAACTTGTAAGCCAACAAACAAACGAGCCAAGACAACCTTGTAAATGATTATTCATGAAGAAAATTTTGTAATAAACATTAATAATTAGATTATCATAAAGCTGGGATAGCTCATATTTAAGAGGCACATCCCGGGACTTGAACTAACACTTGGTTTAAATTAGGATTTTGTAGAAAAGTAATAAATGTTTTAACTAACTAATAAAATGAACTTCCTGAATACATTACGGTTTATAATTGGATTAATTAGCACCAAAGTGTCCCTTAATTATATATGGAAATTAAACAGTAGAAATAATAATCCTGTAAACGCATTTACCTAATCCAACAAATGAAAATTAATATTTAATTAAATGTCAAAAAAGCACTAATAAGCTGAAGCGTCGTCACCGCATACCTCTCCTACGAAAATATCGATGGACAATGTGATGCATGGGTCCTCTGCATTGAAAACGTATCTCTGAAAAGTCCAGTCCATACAAATTGCTAAATTAATGTCAGAATACATTTTGTAAATATAAAATAATGAAGTCCGTTGTATTGTATTGTTTAAATGCAAAACACAAAATGCCAAAAAAAGAAAACAAAGGTTGTGGAATTTGTAGTCTTTTTCAAGCTTTAAATGGCCATTCCACGTATTATAATAATTATAAACAGTTTCACATTATTAAATCTCTTTCTCAGCGAAGGGTCGAGGAATAATTTCAGCCTTTGAATAAGGATACCCAAACAACTAGAATTCTCGCCTAGTGTACTAGGATGCCCAACCAGAGATGCCACCGATATCAATAAATCCAGCGTGGCACCGTGAATTAAAATTAAAAACTTCGCCAAGCCGTAACATGAAGCCAACCAGAGAATAAAATTACTTGCTTCAAATTATAATTTGATAATTTGTAAATACTTTTGTTATAGCAATGTAGCAATGGAAAATTTAATATTTCGAGGAAGCTCGAAAATTTTGAATTTTGCCATGGTAATGCAAAATGGATTAACACTTTTCAAGATTATATGAAAATATTAGATTTTGCCATGGTAACTGAGTCACAAATAGAAACAACTAAATACTAATTTGACGCTTTTCACAAGTAGAAACACCCAAAAAGTTCGCTTACCTTTTCATAAAGTAGGAAACAAATAAAAAATAAGCTTATCGCTTCATATAATGGGAAACACCCAAAATGTTGGTTTACTGCTTTATTAAGTGGGAAATACTCAAAAAGTTAGCTTACCGCTTCATATAATGGGAAACACTCAAAAAATTAGCTTACCGCTTCATATAATGGGAAACACTCAAAAAGTTAGCTTACCGCTTCATATAATGGGAAACACTCAAAAAGTTAGCTTACCGCTTCATATAATGGGAAACACCCGAAAAATAAGTTTACCGCTTCATAAAGTGGGAAAAACTCAAAAAGTTGGTTTACTGCTTCATAAAGTGGGAAACATCCAAAAAGTTGGCTTACCACTTCATAAAGTGGGAAACACCCAAAAATAAGCCTACCGCAATACATAACGGGAAACACCCAAAAAATAAGCTTACCGCTTCATAAAGTGGGAAACATCTAAAAATTTAGCTTAACATCATTGCAAACAACGTTAGCGTACCTCTTCATTAAATAAATAAAATCCAAAAAATGAATATACCGCTTCCCAAAGTGGACACATCCAAAAAATATATTTTACATAAAAAAACCATATTCAATATAATGGAAGTGGTGTAAAATTTTTTTACTATCCTGCTAACAAACTACTAGAAGCGGTATTAGATATTTCAGTACCCAAAACCCCACTTTCATATCTTATTGCTTATAAAGTGAGCGCGCGTTTACTCCTAAAAGAGGTGGGCGACAACGCCCATTTATGCACAATATGGTGAATAATGATGCATTTGTGAAACTACGGTCGATTTGGTGGAAATACGCCTTCACCTCGGTAGAGACTTCTAGATACCTCCAGGGAGACCGGTCGACATTTTGATTTGTTGAGGTAGAATACGTTTGCCTTTGTTAAATTTCGATTGAGTATATTGAAATATTGCCCTCTCCTAAGGTGGACATTAGACTGTTTCTCGGCATGAACTGAATTTTTTAGAAAATTTTGCCCTTAAAAACGATTTTACTTATTTCTTTGCTTATTATTTTATTTCCTAAATTATGGTCGATTTTATTTAATTACCGCCTCACCTCGGTAGGTTTCCATGTTTCCTTAAGGAGACAACTTTTTATTTTGATATGATGAAGGCGAATACATTTGCCTTTGTTAAATTTCGACTGATTGTAATAAAATTTTGTCCACGTCTCAGGTAGAAATTAAACTGTTTCTCGGAGGAATCTTTAATTTTTTTCAATTTCCGCCCTCAAAAGTTCATTACTTTATTCTTTGCTGAATATTGCATTTGTGAAACTATGGTCGATTTGATGGAAATACGCCTTCACCTCGGTAGAGACTTCTAGATACCTCCAGGGAGACCGGTCGACATTTTGATTTGTGGATGTAGAATACGTTTGCCTTTGTTAAATTTCGATTGAGTATATTGAAATATTGCCCTCTCCTAAGGTGGACATTAGACTGTTTCTCGGCATGAACTGAATTTTTTAGAAAATTTTGTCCTTAAAAACGATTTTACTTATTTCTTTGCTTATTATTTAATTTCTTAAATTATGGTCGATTTTATTTAATTACCGCCTCACCTCGGTAGGTTTCCATGTTTCCTTATGGAGACAAATTTTTCTTTTGATATGATGAAGGCGAATACATTTGCCTTTGTTAAATTTCGACTGATTGTCATAAAATTTTGTCCACGTCTCAGGTAGAAATTAAACTGTTTCTCGGAGGAATCTTTAATTTTTTTCAATTTCCGCCCTCAAAAGTTCATTACTTTATTCTTTGCTGAATATTGCATTTGTGAAACTATGGTCGATTTGATGGAAATACGCCTTCACCTCGGTAGAGGCTTCTAGATACCTCCAGGGAGACCAGTCGACATTTTGATTTGTTGAGGTAGAATACGTTTGCCTTTGTTAAATTTCGATTGAGTATATTGAAATATTGCTCTCTCCTAAGGTGGACATAAGACTGTTTCTCGGCCTGAACTCAATTTTTTAGAAAATTTTGCCCTTAAAAACGATTTTACTTATTTCTTTGCTTATTATTTTATTTCTTAAATTATGGTCGATTTTATTTAATTACCGCCTCACCTCGGTAGGTTTCCATGTTTCCTTAAGGAGACAACTTTTTATTTTGATATGATGAAGGCGAATACATTTGCCTTTGTTAAATTTCGACTGATTGTCATAAAATTTTGTCCACGTCTCAGGTAGAAATTAAACTGTTTCTCGGAGGAATCTTTAATTTTTTTCAATTTCCGCCCTCAAAAGTTCATTACTTTATTCTTTGCTGAATATTGCATTTGTGAAACTATGGTCGATTTGATGGAAATACGCCTTCACCTCGGTAGAGGCTTCTAGATACCTCCAGGGAGACCAGTCGACATTTTGATTTGTTGAGGTAGAATACGTTTGCCTTTGTTAAATTTCGATTGAGTATATTGAAATATTGCTCTCTCCTAAGGTGGACATAAGACTGTTTCTCGGCCTGAACTCAATTTTTTAGAAAATTTTGCCCTTAAAAACGATTTTACTTATTTCTTTGCTTATTATTTTATTTCTTAAATTATGGTCGATTTTATTTAATTACCGCCTCACCTCGGTAGGTTTCCATGTTTCCTTAAGGAGACAACTTTTTATTTTGATATGATGAAGGCGAATACATTTGCCTTTGTTAAATTTCGACTGATTGTAATAAAATTTTGTCCGCGTCTCAGGTAGAAATTAAACTGTTTCTCGGAGGAATCTTTAATTTTTTTCAATTTCCGCCCTCAAAAGTTCATTACTTTATTCTTTGCTGAATATTGCATTTGTGAAACTATGGTCGATTTGATGGAAATACGCCTTCACCTCGGTAGAGACTTCTAGATACCTCCAGGGAGACCGTTCGACATTTTGATTTGTTGATGTAGAATACGTTTGCCTTTGTTAAATTTCGATTGAGTGTATTGAAATATTGCCCTCTCCTAAGGTGGACATAAGACTGTTGCTCGGCATGAACTCAATTTTTTAGAAAATTTTGCCCTTAAAAACGATTTTACTTATTTCTTTGCTTATTATTTTATTTCTTAAATTATAATCGATTTTATTTATTTACCGCTTCACGTCGGTAGGTGTCCTTTTTTCCGTAAGGAGACAACTTTTTATTTTGATATGATGAAGGCGAATACATTTGCCTTTGTTAAATTTCGACTGATTGTAATAAAATTTTGTCCACGTCTCAGGTAGAAATTAAACTGTTTCTCGGAGGAATCTTTAATTTTTTTCAATTTCCGCCCTCAAAAGTTCATTACTTTATTCTTTGCTGAATATTGCATTTGTGAAACTATGGTCGATTTGATGGAAATACGCCTTCACCTCGGTAGAGACTTCTAGATACCTCCAGGGAGACCGGTCGACATTTTGATTTGTGGATGTAGAATACGTTTGCCTTTGTTAAATTTCGATTGAGTATATTGAAATATTGCCCTCTCCTAAGGTGGACATTAGACTGTTTCACGGCATGAACTGAATTTTTTAGAAAATTTTGCCCTTAAAAACGATTTTACTTATTTCTTTGCTTATTATTTTATTTCTTAAATTATGGTCGATTTTATTTAATTACCGCCTTACCTCGGTAGGTTTCCATGTTTCCTTATGGAGACAACTTTTTATTTTGATATGATGAAGGCGAATACATTTGCCTTTGTTAAATTTCGACTGATTGTAATAAAATTTTGTCCACGTCTCAGGTAGAAATTAAACTGTTTCTCGGAGGAATCTTTAATTTTTTTCAATTTCCGCCCTCAGAGGTTCATTACTTTATTCTTTGCTGAATATTGCATTTGTGAAACTATGGTCGATTTGATGGAAATACGCCTTCACCTCGGTAGAGACTTCTAGATACCTCCAGGGAGACCGGTCGACATTTTGATTTGTGGATGTAGAATACGTTTGCCTTTGTTAAATTTCGATTGAGTATATTGAAATATTGCCCTCTCCTAAGGTGGACATAAGACTGTTTCTCGGCATGAACTCAATTTTTTAGAAAATTTTGCCCTTAAAAACGATTTTACTTATTTCTTTGCTTATTATTTTATTTCCTAAATTATGGTCGATTTTATTTAATTACCGCCTCACCTCGGTAGGTTTCCATGTTTCCGTAAGGAGACAACTTTTTATTTTGATATGATGAAGGCGAATACATTTGCCTTTGTTAAATTTCGACTGATTGTAATAAAATTTTGTCCACGTCTCAGGTAGAAATTAAACTGTTTCTCGGAGGAATCTTTAATTTTTCTCAATTTCCGCCCTCAAAAGTTCATTACTTTATTCTTTGCTGAATATTGCATTTGTGAAACTATGGTCGATTTGATGGAA